>JAPPVO010000059.1:109708730-109754839 GCA_030407325.1 Camellia japonica
AAAACGGTAAATCATTTCTGAAGCCCGGCGGCTTAGTCCAGAAGATGACGAAATATGAGAAGGATAGGAAAAAAACAATCCAGAAAAATAAAATCAGATTTGATGCTCTAGGGATAAAGTCCCTCAAGAATTCAATGTTTGGTTCTATTGAAAAGGACAATAGTGAAAGTTGTAGGGTGGGAAAGAGAAAGGTGGGTGAAACTGATAATGACGAGGACTATCAACCACTTGATGATGATGAAGGACTGAGTTCTTCAAGTGATAATGGCGAGCCTTTTGATTCTCAAGTGATTGAGGTAATAAATGTGTGTTTAAAAAGTAATTTCTCTATTTTTTTCACTTGTTATATTACTTGTGGTATGTTTAGTTATTTCAAATTTATTTTTTATTAAGCAACCTTAAATTATTGAAAATGTACTAACAATTCTTTTTTATATTATGTCAGGATATTCATATGGGTCCCGGTAGGAAAACAAATAGGTGTGCAGCTCGCCTAATAGCTTCACAAACACCTAGGGAAAAGAGAAGTATTGTTGATGAAGATACACTTACTCTTCCGAGACGACCTGTAGCTGCACAAGTTAATCATTCAGAGAGCACACCTGAGGTCTCGACCCAACCTATCCATCTTCCCGCCTTACATACTAGGCCCGATCAGCTCCCTACCTCCGCCACTCAACCTGACCACCTTTCAAGTCCTGTGACTAACAGTGGAGGTGAGAAATAAATGACCACTTAAATGAAATGATAATTTCTTATCTCAATATTTATTTAGTGCATTCATGTTTTATGTCGACTAAATTGAATAAAATTTTGGTCATAATAGCATCAATTCCAGTTTTGGGCAAGAAACGTGTACGAGGACCGACCCGAGGAAAGAATGTGGAGAAGATTAGAAAGGAACGTGGTGATCGAATACCCGTTACACTTAACCGTTTGACCAAAGCAATAGAAGGGGATTACGCCACACCGCTAGCAGCTGCTCTTGGTCAACAAATTCGAGTTCATGCCCCAGTTCGAAATGATGGATGGCTAGAAATTGCCTTTGGGTTAAGAGAGTCCATTGTTACAAGAGTTGGGGTAATTTGAAATATATGTGTTATATATTTAACATGTTATTTATGTTAATCGCAATGATATATATAATATATGAATTTTATTATTTCCAATTGCAGCAAACTTTTGACTTTGGGGACTACAATAATGATGTGGATGTGAGATGTATTATTGATCATAAGTGCCAAACTTTGTACAGTGAATGGAAAAGTAGATTACACACACACTACAAATCCCTTAAAGAAGACAATGTATCTGACCTCAAAAGTCAGATACTATATCCTTGTACAAAGGATGATTGGGAATGGATGATTGACAATTTGTGGGAAACTGATGATTGGAAGGTATTTATAAAAAATTTACTAAAGTAACATCCTCCTGTATATTAATACCTAATTTTTTTTTTTAATTTGTAGGTAAAGTCAGAGAATGCGATGAAAGCGAGAGGTTGTGTGAAGTATAATCATACAAGCGGCTCGAGATCATTTGATCGCGAGCATCTATCATTGTAAGTGTAATTTACAAATTTGAACATACTAAATTATAAATACAGAATTTTTTGATTGACTAGAAAATCTAATGAAATGAAAGGTACAAGGAAGCAAACCGACTATTACGAAACTATTCGAGGACACCCACAAACGTCACCGACATGGGGGAGTGTGGATAAATAACACAGCTGAGGAACATCATGTAACCATAACTATTTCAATTTCAATAATAAATGTGTGCATTTTGATATTATGTTTTAAGCTTATTTATGTTTCATTCATAGGCCACTATGTTTCAAAGATCGCTGAGCAATCTCAACCTAGTGTCACACATCCATTGTCTGAGGAGCAGATATCCAGAGAAGTCCTTGGGAAGAGGTCGGTCTACTTGAAGGGATACGAGATCCGCAAGGACAGTACTTCATCTTCTACACATTTTGAGGCTCCTAACTTCGAGGTGATTGTTCTTCAACAGCAGTTAGTTGACCAGCGACAACAATTAGCTGACCAAGGAAAGCAGTTAGTTGACCATGCTCAAAACATGAGTACAATGCAAACTATCATTCAAATGTTGGCAGCAAAAAATGGGATAGATCTAGCAAACATTCTGGGGTTAGTTCCAAGCACCAATGTCGGGGAGGATGCATCGGGTGTAAGGGAGGATGAAACTTCTCTCGGTTGAAATAGAGGTAAATTTGACACTTCATTAAATTGATTTACTTTATTTAACCAATCCTAACATGTGTCAACAATATAAAATTATATAAACTTTGTATTACAATCCTAGCATTACAACCTTTGTATACAATAGCTTGATAAAACAATAGCTTCACAACAATTTTCTGATTAATTTTAAATGTATTTGTATATTATTGTTGAAGTTAATGCATTAATAAAATACTCATGTTTTTATCCTTTTGTTCACAGGTTGGTGATGGATGTTCGTGGTTCAGTAGTGATATATATTGTTTTGCACGTTGGAATTCATTTAATTTTTCTTTGTTTCGTTTTATATGTTCTTTTGTTGAATGTTTATATACTTATTGGAATTATCATGTTTGGGATTGTTGGATATAGTTAGACGCATTTTAGGATTATTATGTTTAGTATTGTTGGATATTTGAATAAAATTTGGGATATTGAAATGCATTTGATATTAATTTGGTTACATTACTAATTGTTATGATGTATTTAGTTTAGTTTTTATTATTTGTTATATAAAGGTTTTTTTTAGATCTAGCTGAAAATATTCGTGACACAGAATTTCTAGGTTATGACACACTTTCCACCAGAGCAGTAGTTGAGGCTCTCTTGGTGAATGGGAAACCGGTACTATAGGTTTCCAAAGGCATTAAAGACATTTACTTCATCATCTAACATGTTACAAATGGCTGAAGCAAAGTCTGCTATAAGGAAACCACCAGTGTTCAATAAGGTTGATCAGCTACGACCTGGCACTGATGGGGTTTGTATGGAGTCTCTCTGCTCTGTTGAAGCCTCTCTTGTTGCTGCTAATGTGTTGCTGCTAATGGGGTTTGTTGTTGTGCTGCTCTTATGCAGCTACACTGCTGGGGTTGCTGATCTGGTGCATTTTCTTGTTTTGTTCTGGTCTTTTTTGTTCTGCTTTTCTGTTCTTTTGTTCTGCTCTGTCGCAATCTTTTGTAGGTTGACACGCTACAAGGGTTTCAAGGAGGGGCACAAGAGGATACTTGTGGCAACAGATCTGGTTGGTAGGGGAATCGACATCGAACGTGTTAACATTGTAGATGGGTACAGTACTGATGGCAAATAAGGAGCAGCCAGACAGAACTTGGCAGCTACATTTGTTAATGCATTTGTTAATGTTGGCGTATTTTACTGTAACAAACTTTATCATGTTCTAGTTGGCCAACAAAAAAGTAATGTAATGTGTTGGACTCAAGTCATTACTATAAGGTCATTTCCTCTTCTTGCAATTTTTGCTTCCTGGGGAACTATATATTTTACACAATAAAAGTTAAGGTAGCTCATAATGGTTACTTGATTTAGTAAGCATAACACTTATTGCATAAACTGTTATTGAAGAAGTATCTAGCTTTGCTTGAGTTAGGCCTGGTACTCTTTAACATTTTGTTGTAATCCCTTATAATATAGAATCAGTAGAGTGAAATTTGAGCATGTCCAGTTGATGGTCAATAACAGGTCATGAGACCTGCAGTGAAGTACACAAATGAGTAGGAAAAAAGGCTACTTAGGAGTAATAATGACAGTAAACACAAGTGCACTACTTCACCACACGTCCCCCATGCACCCCCAAAAAATGCTAGTGACTCCTCCTTACTCATGCTTTTCCCCGTTTACATAGGATGCTTGGGAGGGGTCGACTAGACACATACCTAATGAAGAGATCACCACAAATCCCAGCTTCTCTTTATTGATTGAAATCATCCCTATTAAGGTTTTATCTAACTGATAGAGGGTGAAACTGGAAACTCTTATGACCTGTCACCCCCATGCAGATGTGAATTATAGTGCAACAGTATAAATAGCCACCCTTTGTCAATCACCCACCCTCCAAACTTTGGATAAATGATATGTCAAAGAAATTATTGTTCTGGTTGGCCTTGAATCTTTTTGACTTCTATTTTGAAAATTTTCCGGTGAGTATTTACAGTGAATGAAATTGCCTTCTGTTTATCAAGCATAGGTAAATACTTCACTGTTGTATAAGTTATGTTGAAGAATGCATTTGAGAAAATAACTCTTGATAAACTAAATGATGTCTTTTATTTTTCCATGGCAATCAGATAGTCCGTTGATGTAATTGTCAAACAATCAAGCTCAGCTAGTTTGCAACATGGAAGTGACCTTATGGTGCAAAAGAAAAGGTTGGGCTGCTCTGCTTCAGAGCCTATCATAAAGGAGGAAGTCGAAGAGGCCAATATTATTCTCGCACAAAGACATGTGATCTTCAATTCATCTTTGAAGTCTCGGGGAAAAAAAACATGTTTTCCGGAAACTCTTAAGGTCCTTGGTGCTTTATTGCTTATTGCTTATTGCTTATTGCTTATTGCTTATTGCTTTGTTTTGTTAGTAAATAATTCTTCTGCTAATTTGAATTGAAAGTTAAAAGATATTCAAGTTGAAGCAACCCTGGGTTTTACTTTTCGCATGAAATGTTGGCATGTTACATCTCAACTATGAAATCATGTCTTCATGTCAAAATGCCTGCCTCAGATATCGGATATTTTTTACTTATTTGAGTACTAAAACTTTTGTGGTGCTCATATTATCTTCTGTAAATGTGACTGGTTGTCAACTTGTCATACGTGTGACCATTATGAACTCTCTGTGCGTGTCACTGTCATGTATGTGTACGTATGACCCCAACATCTCTTGCAAACGCGTATACAAACAGAGAAGGGCAAGCATCTGTTGTTTTTGGCTAAAGTGTGGGTATGATAGAATCTGGGGTAAAATTCAGGAGGTGGAGGTCTCTCTTGGTTTTAACTTTGACTCCTTGAAAGACACTTTAGTGTTAGTTTTACAGAATGAGTTTGAGATGGAATGAGGTAATGTAAATTACACTTGCAAAAAATTAAGTTAATTTGGTAATTTGAGATTAAAAAACTTTCAGGTGATTGCTCTTCTCTAAATTCTGACTTCTGTTTAAGTGGAAGGATGCTATGTTCAGCAACCAATGCTAAAAAAGACAAACAAAAACAAAAACAAAAAACAAATAATCAAAAGACAAAATAAAAATGAAAAGAGAAGATTAGAAACACTAATGAAACCTTATGTATTTTGTGCATAAAGGTTATAGTGTGCAGAAATATATATAAATTTCTTCTGTTACCACATTCTTGCTGTTGTATGAGCACTTTTTCCATATCTGTTGGTGATACTAGAACACAAATAAGTGTTTAGAGTTGAGGTCATCTCTTTGCTTTATATATGAAAAATTCGTCCTTCCTGCATGTTTCTAGGGTGTACCTCCCTAAAAATAGAAACGCACTTTGTTACTTGATTTAATTTCTTTTGTAATAAACAGCATGCAAATTCTTTCATCAAAACTTCTAGCCTAGATTCTCCAGCAACTGCAGCTGGCCTCACCAATGGGAAGAAAATATTGAACAAATTGGATTCAGTAAGCAATACAAAATTGGAAGCGAGTAAATATGATATGACTGCGGCAGACTACTGCATGACCCAGAAGTCATCTCCAAAGACTCCGGTGAAGAGAAGAAATCAAGAACCAGTTAAGTATCAGGCAGCTCATTATTGCTTTTTTCTGATAGTAATTCATTTTGCAAGTTGAAATTAACAGCTCAAAAATGGAAAAAGCTGTCTTGGGCATGAGCCTGAAGATTCTTTAGTTAACACGCTGCCACATTTCACCTGTGTGAATGTGTCTGAATTAAAAAGAGAAAATCTAGATTTAAATTCGAAAGCTGCCTGTGCGATGCTTTGGCTCTTTGGTTAACAATTCTGCAGCCTTGCACTTGAGTGATTGTGTCCAGTTCATTGTCTACCACCTTTCAAACTGGCATATAGCCACCGCGTAGTAGTTTGTGGAACTCTTCATTTTATTTTTTTTATGTTTTTATTTGAACAGTATTGTGTTAGATCACAGTATATACAGATTCATTGGTCTTCCTTCTGAAATAGAAAAGTAACTTATTGGCTGAAGATGCTAGCTAACTTAGCTGGTAAGGCATGTTGGTGGTAGTATCACATGATTGATTTCAATTCTCTTAAGGAACTTGAACAATCCCTTCATTACCCAGCTCTGCTTGCCTATATCAAAGAAAGTATAAAATAAAATCTCTCATTGGAATCTTTTGGTGTTTGTATTTGTGTTTCTACTTTTTAAAACAATCTCTGGACTCAGATGTGAATGCTTGGGCATGCCAAGACTGAGTCCAGTCCAACGAGATTGATATCTAACTTCTAAATAGGAGACTGTGTGGTCAAGTGGAGAGAACCACCTGATTCTTTGCTTGCCTCAATGCAGAGGACTTAAAATGTGTTAGAATGGAAAGGGAACAAAGACAAATGCTGTAAATAGATGAAAATCGAATTACATTCAGAATGATCAAGAATGCGTTCAAATTCGAAATGCAGTCTGAAATATGCAGTTGTCTTAAATGCTTTCTCATAATACTATACTGTTCTCCCCTTAATTGAATTTAATCCATGAGATGTTTAGAGTTGTGATTATAGTTTTTAACTTTTGTCATTCCAATCTTTTTTTTATTTGATGATAAATTCATTCTAACCTCTTTCTTTGTTGCTTCAATTCCTTAATTTAAGAACTTTATCTTATTGGAAATTAGACCTTTTTATATGGCCAAGGATGAAGGTACTTGCTCGTCCATTTGGAGAATTTGGGATCATTGATGTTATGCAGCTCTTCGCTTTGGTGTTAATAAAAATGCTAGTATTCTTTTTATTTGAATGAAAAAATTGTTATACATCAAGATACTCTGAATGCACTTTTGTTACTTGATAACTACCTATGATCAGATTTAATGGAAGGCTACAAGGCTGTTATGGAGGATCAGATTAAAGGAGAAAGGTCATTGTGGGCACAATGTCAAGCAGTGGCCGATATGAAGTTTACATACGTGGTCTCATGTCAGCAATATGGGATTGACAAACGATCTGGAAATCCTCGTGCACAAGACTTTCTAAGGCTTATGACAACGTATGTGTTCCGGTATAGTCTTTCGTGGATTTGGTGATTGTCATAGCATACCATTGTCATATTTCCTTGTCACAGGTATCCATCTCTTCATGTAGCTTACATTGATGAGGTTGAAGAACCCAGCAAAGATGCATCTAAAAAAATTAACCAGAAGGTTTACTATTCTGAGCTAGTGAAGGCTGCTTTGCCTAAGTCTACTAATTCTTCAGAGGCAGTACAGAATTTGGATCAGGTAAAAACCAAGGCTCTCTTTTAAAACAGACTTTGGATCAGTAGTTTTAAATTTAATAGAAGATAAGACAGTCTCAACCAAATACTACTCTACTTGATAGTGCTTAGATTGCTTACTGAGGTCATGAGATTTGCTGGAATTGATCGGAGGCATTGTCACTCCTGTAACTGATATTTGCCACATCATTCTTCAACCACACTCTCTGAAATGGTGAAAATGAATTACAAAGTAAATAAACCATGAATTTGTGACAAGTTATTTACTTGAAAGTGTTGCTACCCAAAATCGCTTGGAAGAATCTACTGTTGCACATAAATAACTACTATGCTCTCATAAGGCACACTTGAAAATTATATAGATTTCCACATTTAATTAATTTGAGTCTCTAATGTACAGGGGTGATGACCCTTTGTGTTCTATGAATCTATACTTTATTTACTTATCAAAAAAAGCAAAAAAGAAAAAAAGAAAAGAAAAAAAGAAGAGAGTAGAACATTCAATAATAATGTGTTCTTTACTGTTATACCAATTTTATGCCTTAGAAGTCTACTGGTTACTGGTTACATCTAACTTAATGGAAAAGCAAAAGAAAGAATTTGGTGTTTGCTCAGCTTGTGCTAAACTTACATCTGCATTGAACATTTTCTAACTCCTCTAATCATTAATCTGTTTCTACTCTAGCAAAGGATTTGGAGAGAGTTTTTGTAGTTGATATATATGTCTCTAAGGGAATGTCAGAGGTTTTGAATGGCAAAATAATGGTAAGATTATATATCTCATATCCTATTTCTTCCTCACATAAGTAAAGGATCCTTTTTCTTTTGTTTTGCTATTTTATAACTGGCTGAAGCTGATATTTCTATAATACGCAGATTATTTCATCAGGACAGTCGGATGCCATTACAAGGGCACGCCCTATTCTCTCTGGTACAATCTACTTATGTCACTACTCTGCAACACTTGCATAGTTTTTTGATCACTACTTTTAAATTTTCTATTTCATCTCTAAGACAAACTATTGTGTTTTTCAAACAGCTATGAGTGAGAAACTTTATGTTTTTGAGGGGGCACTTGGTGCTGGAAGGTGGGCTTTCTCACAATCTTACCAATTTCTTTGTCATGTTTAGATTTTAGAACAATTTGAATTGTGTTGTTGAGACAAATTTTCATATAAAATTGGTGACAATTAAATTTAGGGTAAAAGATGAAGACAAGAAGAGAGAGAGAGAGAGAGAGAGAGAGAAATACAGGAAAAGGCTAATGAGAGACACCAAAAGTAGGCACATGTTCTCTTCTTATACACACATATGTTTGCATTTTGTCTATCATCGACTGAACCAACCCAATTTGCATCACTAAATGCTTTCAATTTTAAGTGATCATGGTTAGAGCACAGGATCCATTTCACAAGAGCTGACTTGAGATACCTCTAAATGAACGATCAGGCACAAAAATTTTGGCATGATCAAGCAACTCAGATTATTATGTTCTTCCTCTTCCATGATTATGTCTTATGTTATTTTATTTTGCAGTATGTAACTCTAAATTAAGTTAATAAAGTTTGATTAAGTAGCATGTACTTGTTATTTTGAAGTGATAGTTGAAATGGGAGAATAAATGGAGGGAGCAAAGTCATCATTGGACCAACATTGCTAATATATAGAATTTTGTCTCTTTTTATTGCTAAATTATAAGAATATTCAGCATGTAGCTATTGAACCATTGGAGACTAGAAAATTCACAACACAGCACCAGGAAACCATAGGAGATTTTTTTTACTTGACAGGAATACAAGAACTGATAGGCTGCTTCTTAGTAGTGATATGGCTTTGATAACATGTAAATATTGGAAACAAAAAGTGGAATTAAAATTTGGTTAAAAAAAAAACTAATGGCTTTGTGCAGAAAACAACACCTGACCTAATATTACACTAGTGATTGTGTAAACCAAGTCAAATCTAATTTACTATAAACTTACAACTAAATGATTCTTGAATATTCCAATACAAATTTAAGAAATTTCATATCTCTGAACAATGCTTTTCAAATGATAATTTAATTGTGTCTTGGTTGTGCCACTTGATAGTAAATTTGTTTATGCTAGGTGTTTAACCCAATTTAACAGGGATTAGCACAGGGGAATGGCCCTTTTTCTTTGTTTATTTATGTTAGGTGTTCTAATATCATATTAGATGATGTTATTGTTAATGTCTACTTTTCTTTTTTAAATTGCAGCAAAATTAAAATGGTAATAGAGCTACTTGAGGGCATTCATTTTGTTTCTTCTGTGGAGGCCATTTCTCTTGGTGCCCAAGCTGGTATTCATCCATGGATAATTTATGACATTATTTCTAATGCTGCTGGAAATTCATGGTAAATTATTGTTCACAATTCTTTACTGAGGATTATGTTGTGTGTTTAAAATTTAAATATTTCTAGTCCTGAAGCATTCCTTATAAGCATTCTGATCTGAAATTGCCAATTCTAGATCAGGCACAACCTTGATAGATGAGACTGCTAATAATCTGATTTGCACCATGGGCACCAGTTGAGACCATGGCACTGATTGGCACTTTCTGTTTCTGACAATGAACTGATTTTGTAGAACCCATGCCTTTAAAGAAATTAGCTGCAAAATTTATTGAACACTGAAAGCCCTTCTTGTTATGTGCTTACATGTATACACATACATGGGAACATCTGTTTACTTTCAAAGATCTGTGCATTTTTATACTAACTCAATAGGTATTCAAGGCTTTGGTGGTTGGTGTTGGTATATGTAAATGCCGTAGTTAGTTTTTTTTTTCATGACATTCCTGGAATTTGCTAGCGTTTTCTTAAGCAGATATTGTGTTACCTTGCTACTAGACATCCTTCCGTTGGATTCAATTTTACAGGGTTTTCAAGAATCATGTTCCCCAGTTGCTAAGGGATAATCAAACCAAACATCTCCTGAATTACTTTTGTTCAAAATTTGGTAAGTCTTCTCATGTTGTAAGTTTCTTAGTGTTGTTCAAGTGTATTATGAGTAATTTCTTTTCTTCTTGACTTTGAAGTTAAGTTCAATGGGGGTTTTGGGTGAATTAAATGCTAACTGCAGTTTTATAATTCCATTCAAATTATGCTTCCTTTCTTGTGGTGGATTTAGCATTTAGGACATTTACTTGAGGACCATCTGCTAAATGCATACTAAAATTTTAGACTTGAACACCACTCGGTAATCATTTCTTCATCAATGAATTTGGACACATTGAGACTTTCAATAATGATTTTTGAGATATTGATACTGTAAGGTAGACCTCAATTAAGAATCACATTCTTAAATGGGTCTGTTATCCACTTATTTTTTTAAGAACTCATTATTGATAAAATAAAGTAATGTACGAAAAAAGTTCACATTAAGAAAACTTATGTTTTTATGAAGTAGAAAATAGAAAAGACTTATTTGGCTAGGCATTGAAGTGTAGAAGTGTTAATGTGAGAAAAAAATAAGCTGGTTATCTTAAATACTAAAATCCTATTCAGCTTAATCACTTTATTGGAAAGACCTTAAGTGGACAGCTTTGTCATTCTAATCTAAACAAATTCTTGTTCAAATCATTGAACTCTTATTCAATAGAGATCTCTTTGTGAACTGCAAAGTTAAAACCAAACCAAACCAAACTAAGCCTTGTGTCCCCAATCAAGTGGCGTCAGTTACATGAATCATTTTCCTCTATTTCGCTCTATCAGGGGTGGATGAGTCAATTATGCCTGATGGGTTTTTGTCCAACTTGAAGGGTATTGTTTTGGATATGGCCAAATCATGTACATTTCCTCTTCCACTTCTGGCAGTTGCTTTTCAACAACTAATAGCAGGTATGTATCTGCATGATTTACAGTTTCTCACAACCATAATCTGTAGGTGGCAGCTATTAATGTTTTGGAGCAACCTGATACTCACTTTGTTACTTTCCAATTGTCCTTTCACAGGCTCCTCTCATGGTCATGGAAATGATGGTGATGACACATTGATCAAGGTTGTTCTCATGAACTAATTTCTTTTATATAAAAGTTATATTATGTGGCTTTTTTACTTGCTTTGAGGTTATGTAAATATTAACATGCCATTTGCTAAGTAGACACACCTGTTCTTGCACAGGCTTGGGAGAAAGTATATGGGGTGAACATTACCAATGCTGTCAAGGCAGAAACTTATAGCCCTGAGGAACTGGCAAATCAAATAACTACTGAATCAAAATCTGTAAACCGAATTGGTTTTATTGGTCTTGGAGCAATGGGGTTTGGCATGGCAACTCACCTGCTGAGATCAAATTTCTGCGTTATTGCTTATGATGTAATGTTTTGCCTCCATTTAGTATTGTATTTGGTATTAGCTTCCAGTTTATTACCTGAAAATGGAAATTGAAATACTCCATTGGTTGCAGTCTTGGTCCATGTTTTATTCATAATATCTCCAGTTACATATTTTCTTGAATTATGTGCAATAATTGTACTTATTAGGAATTTCAATGAATCCTCAGAGGGACTGTTGAGATCAGTAGAAAATAAAGCCATTAATGGGCCTGCTTTCTTGCCTTTAGAGAATTGGAAATAATAAATAATGAAATATAGATATTTGTGTTTGCCTCTGAGAAACCTTTACTTGGTATTATCTGTTGAGAAGGATGTCACTCCTAATGATCTCTCCAAGAAAATGAGAAGTGCATCCGCTTGATTGTTTGTACCATCACTGCAGTCTGCAGACAACACCATCACTTCATTACAAAAGTTGAACTTGACTTGTACTTTTTTTTTTTGTATAAATTTATTATTTTTATTTTTATTTTTTTTTGTGAATAGTGATAATTTTTTGGCTTTTGTCTTTATTAGACTCTGCCAAACCAGCCCTAAGTATGGTCATTCCTTCATTTGTATTTTGTTTATTTGCTGAGTTTTGTGCTCTAAGTCTATACATAAATTTACTGGTTTTTTACTTGTTTGTTATACTATTCAAGTATTCATTCATGATTTTCTTTGTATCCATGCACTTGTCCCACTCTGAAGGCTTGAAGCACAATACTTTGTATTGGATATTCTTTCACGCTGAATAGAAGTAAAAGATATCTTCAAAATTAATGGTAGTTGCTTTGTCTTTGGATTGTAGGTGTATGAACCGATGTTATCTCGGTTTGCAAATGAGGGTGGCTTGATTGGGAGCTCTCCAGCTGAAGTATCCAAAGGTAATTTTTTTAAAAGCTCTACAACATAAGAAAACAGATTTAAGTTCTGAGGTCTAATTTTGTAGAAAAATCTTACGTAAATGTCTCAGGAGCTAAAACTGCCTTCCTATTATTTAACTCTCATGCCTCAAAACTGTTTCCAGTGTTGAGTTCGTCTTGCTTGACCACGTTGCTAGTAACAAATTTTTCCATCTTGTTCTCACAATTGATTTTCAGTGTAATAGTTGAAATCTCAGTTCTTTCATTGAAAACATAAGCCCCAATTATTCACATGAATGTGTGACATTGTGATGCAGAAGCAGTAAGTAGAAGAGGACAAATCCCAAGCAAATAATGTCAAGTTTGTCTAGTTAGTATGAAGTTTGTTTATTTATGAGTCTTCATTTTATTCTTGATTAGAATTTGTTAGTCCCCTATTAGGAGCTTCAGAATGTTCTGGATGTATTTTTTTTTAGGGATTTCTTTGCTATAGTTTGTGTGTTGGTTAGTAGACTTTTCTTGGGCTGTAATCCAGCCAATTACTTGTTTAGAATTACTTATTTTGATAGATTTTGAATATTTTACAGTCTCTAAATGGGGTAATTTTTAGAAAGTTTATTTCTCATTATGGTTTACTAGTGTCCACATAAAGAGGCCCCTGCTTGATTATGAATTTAGAGTTGGAATTAAAGAGCCAGTGTGGAAATTCCCTGTTGACTTGTGTATGTATCTCAAGCCACCCTTGTGGAGTAGGCTACTCCTTTCATGCTTTTGTTTTCCTATTTGCTGAATTTATGTCTAATTCAAATCTGTCTAACAAGTAACCAGACCTTAATGCAAGAAGCACTAACACTTCTACTCATATGACACTTCTACTCATGTGACACTTTTACTCATTACACTGCCGAGTTGAAATGGTTTTCTGAACTGGTGATGATCTGTGTTGAATCAGTTTGCTGATCTGCTATTCTTCTGGTGCTGCTGTGATGTTGCTGCTGTTGCTGAGATGCTGTGGTGATGCTGCTGTGATGGTGTTTGTTACGATGAGGTGCTGCTGTGTTGTTGTTGGATGTTTGCTGGTGTTGTTGATGTTTGGAAGGGTGCAGGACTTTTTGTCCAATCTGTAATAGATCAGGTTTTCATTAATGGGGGTTGTCATTAGGTGTAAGTTCGGGCAACTGCTGGTGTTTTGGCTGGAAGGGTATGGAGGGGGTATGGAGGGGGTATTTTGTGTGATTTCATATCCATGTTATTAGTTTGTTATAGTGGTGCCTGAGGGATGCCTCTTGTAAATCTGTAAATCTTTTAAAAAATTATAAATGAGTTTCAATTATTTTTGCCGTTGCAAATTTGTCGTTGTTAAAAAGTGAAGCTTTCTCGACAAATAACTTGTCGGTAAATGTGTAGCTAAAAGTTTATTTTTGCCCACTCATATTGTGTTGCTAAAAGTGTATTTTTTGCCAATGCCAATTTGTCGTTGCCAAAACTAAAGCTTTATCGACAACCAAATCGTTGGCAAATGGCAACATTTACCGACGTAAATGTGTCGCTAAAAGTTACTTTTCCCCACTCATATTGTGTTGGTAGAAGTATATTTTTGCCAATGCCAATTTGTCGTTGCCAAAAGTAAAGCTTTAGCGACAAACAAATCGTCGGCAAATGGCAACATTTACCGACGTAAATGTGTCGCCAAAAGTTTACTTTTGCCGACGCATATGTTGTTGCTAAAAGTATATTTTTTGCCCATGCAAATTTGTGTCGCGAAAAGTGCCACACAATCATCATATTTGAATGACTTTTACCAACGCAAGGTAAATTGCCGACGATGGATGGAGGCTTTTAGTGACGACTATGTTCGTCGCTAAAGGCATTACTTTTACCAACGCAATCATAATTTCGTCGGCAAAAACTTTTGCCAACTCACTTTTGCCTAGGGGTTGCCAACGTAGCTTTGTGTGTCGGCAAAACTCTTTGCCAACGAATTTTCCCTTTTAGCAACATATTTTGTTGCGTTGCGAAAAATGCAATTTCTTGTAGTGGGTGGTAGTGGTGTATATTAGAATTTTTCTTAAAATATAACTCTTAAATTTGAACTAAATGACATTGAATGTTTGATTTATTTAGAAATAAAGCAATTAAGACTTAACTCTTACCTTACCATTGTGAATAAATTTATGGGTAGAATTTTAGTGTTCTTAACATTACTCACAAAACGTATATATATTACTATTTTTGAATTAAAAAAAATAAGTGATATATGCATCTTATATTAAAAAATTAACTTGATAAAATTGATGTTATTAGTATTTCAAATGCAAAGCCCTTGAGCGGGAGTCCAAGTTCAAAAAGTGATTTCTTGGGCCTTGAAATTGATGTTTTAGGGTTCTTCTCCTTTCCCTATTATGATGAGCAGATTTATGGGCCTCTCTCACCAAAAACAAAAAAGATTTGTGAGCCTGAATTGCAGTGGGCCAAACAATGGTTGGGGGAAAAGGTCTGAGGTGTAGTATGAGAGGAAAGTGTTTTGTTTTAAAGTGAATGCTTCTAATTCAATCATATTATTCCATATAAATTTCAATTTTATAGAGCATTATTTACAAAAGATTGAACAATACCACTTTAGTATGGGTGGTAGTAGCATCTTCTTACAGAAAAGGGTGTAGAAGTGGGATACTAAGGGACCTGGATGTTGGAAAAAAGGTAATTTACAATTTAGGCAAACTTTAATCTTCTTGACGTTTGCAAATCACTATATAACCTCTCCATGGTTATTGAATTGAAGTATACAGTTAGTATTTCCATCTAATATAAGAGTCCGTGCATGACACACCCCTAATATGCAAATGAGTATAGAAAGACGATTTTTCCTCCCAATTAAATGACTAAAATACCCTCATCTTTATCATCAATTTCCAAAGTTTACTCTCATCTTCATCATCAATATCTGTAAACCTCTATCTAGAAAAAACGAACCAATATACAGACTGGTACAAGAGTAATGTTAGGGATCATGAAGAAAATATCATGAAGATGATCAAGAAAGATTCTATACCTTTGGATTACAAACACAATAAAACATCACACACTAATCAAAGGATAAAAAAATTTCATGAAACATTTCATAATATTTTTTTCATGATCCCGAATATTATTCTTGGTATAAACATAAATCATTGATATGTTGATTGCCCAAGTTTAACAATCTATCTATCTATACTATATATATAAGCAAATGTATGGGTCTCTTAAAAAATTCCAAACTCTCAATCCTAATATCTCATGAAACTCTTTCGTACGTGGCACATCCATTCTTCTCTCATTCTATTTTCCTATTTTCCTTCTCTTTTTTTTTAATCTTTTTTATTTCACTTTTTAATTACTTATGGCATGAATATAAGAGATTTTCAAAATATTTAAAGATAAAAGATGAGTAATTCAAATTTTTTCATCAAAGAGTTTGACTCTAATTCAAATTTCTTCATCAATTTATGTCTTACCCAAGGATATTTTTTTTTAAAAAAAATTTATAAATAAATTTATAAATCTCAAAACCTAACTTCCATGACAATATGAAATTAGACAAAAAGATTGGAGAACAAAATAACATTGTAGAGAAATTAAACGGGTGATTTAACCAATTATGTAAGATTTTTGGCATCTTATATGAAAAGAAGCACATGTTTTAAATCTCATATTGTGTTTTTTGCTCTCTTTTTCTTTTGCAATTTATCTAAGTTTCTCTTTCTATATTCTTATAATTTATTTTCAAATTTACACTTGATTTTTTTTTAAATATTATCTTATATTTACAGGATTTATTTTTTCTCTCGATTTTCAATTAAGTTTATTTATTTTTTATTCGATTTTCACTTTCTATATTCTTATAGTTTTTGATTTATTCTTATTTTAATTAAGTAGCTTTAGAATACAAAATTTGTTTAAAATTATAGGTAGTAGACACAAAATAGAGTTAAAATTTGTATAATAAGATAACATATTTGCTTATTTTTTAACTACACAAAATTTAAATTTTAAAAAATTATAAGTGGCACTTAAATCTTATCTAATTTTTAACATACTACCTCAATTTTTTTTTAGTTTTTTTTTTACAAATTTTAAAATTTTAAAAAATTATAAGTGACATGTCACTCTTATCTAATTTTTTAACTATTGCCCTCTCCGGTTCTTCTGTTATTAGAGTTATACTAGATTTTATTTTTCTTTTCAAGTTTATCTTATCTTATTTTTGAATTTTTAAATTTCAACTGTTTTTTTTTTTTTTTTTCAATTACTGAATTTCTCTCTACTCATTTTTCTAGGATTTATCTAATTTTCATTTTTTATATTTTTATAGTTTATCTTCAAATTTAAACTTAATTTGTTTTTATTTTTATTTTATATTTACAGAATCCACTATTTCTCTTAATTTTCAGTTGAACTTTTTTTTTTCTAAAATTTATTTAATTAAATATAGTAAGATCACTCAAATATATTATATTATTTCAATACCCATCTAAATTAATATCATAGTATTTAATTGTTAATTTTTAACATGTTCAACATTATTTACCATTTTTTTGTTATTTGTCCATGCATAGCATGGGTTATTGCTAGTTTGTATATATATGAATGGCTTTATCAATTCTTTTTATAAATTTTTCATTAATTAAAAGGGTACTTACGTGTAGGTTCTAATGATTTGATCACGTAATGGATTTGTGAATAAACTTTTCATATACTAGATATGGTATATATATATGTATACAATTGATACTAAAGAAGAATTTTTTAGGTTGTTTGTCATATTTGGACAAAGAATTATGTTCTGGGATTGACCTAAACTTATGGTGCCCATCAATTTTAAAATTACTTGCAGTTGGTGTGGCAGTGTCGACGTGTGTGTGGAAGTGGGTTTGGTGAGAAAAAAAGCAGGAGAAGAGGAAATTGATGCCCGTCAATTTGATGCGGTACATATAAATTTGTGAACATTGAGATCGATTCAGATACGATTTCATGATGTTGATTCCACCTCTGCCGTTGATTCTTGGATTACATACTACTACAAGAAATTTTACTTTTGGCGACTAATATATTTGGTCATCCGTTTGGTTGCCAACAATTTGTCAGGGAAACAATCGGCGACTAAAATTTTTTGGTAGCCAAAAGTGACCTATTAGCGACTAAAATTTTAGTCGTCATATATTTTTTAAAAATAATTAAATATATATATTTTTTACTTTTAGTGACTAAATTATTTAGTAGCCAATTTGAGCATGTATGTTTGGCGACTAACTATTTGGTAGCAAAAAGTTTCACTTTTTGAGAATTGGCGACTAAAAATTTAGTAGCCAAAAGTTTCTTTTTTACAATTGACGACTAAAAGTTTAGTAGCCAAAAGTTTCACTTTTTGACAATTAACAACTAAAATTTTAGTAGCCAAAAGCCAACCTGTGATATCTGTTTAGTCGCCAAAAGGTCTCATTTAGTTTTTATAATTTATTCTGTAATATTTTTTGCCTACCCGTAACCTGTGCATATACAAAATTATTCATTCGTTCATTCATTCAATCTCAATCATTCAATAAAATTATTTCTCCACAACCTGTAGCATTCAATTTTCAACCATATATCAATTTTCAACTATATACAAAACTTAACTATTAACCGTACATATCAAAGAAAATAAGAATCCATAAACATAGTATAATCAACAAATACATATACTATCTAAACCACAATTAAAATCCAAATTAAAAAAAAAATCTTAATAACAAAACATATTAGGTGTACATGTTTTCCATAAACAAAAATATAATGTAAATTGCGCCCATGCAAACATCATCAATCTGGCCCAAAAACATCACTGTATCCATGCCAACATCATCAATCTGTAACAAAAACATAATATCTATTAATATTTTATTGAAAAACATTGCATTTACAATTATAAAAAAAAAAAAATACATACAACTTGAAATTTATTATCTTTTTATATTTTACGATCGAAGAAATTTATTATCTTTTTATGGTTCAGAGGCTGTAATTAAACAATAATGATTGAGACCCTCTTTTTTTGGAGACCCCTATAACCCCTTTTTGATCTCAATCATTGATGGTGTGGGCCCCACACATACATCAATGGTTGAGATTCAAAGGGGGTTGTAGGGGTTCCCAAAAAAGAAGATCCAAAGCATTTTTCCTAATTAAAATTCAAATGTAATTAATCTTCTCAAATGAATTATTGGCTCAATTCAAACCTTAAGGAATTGACACATTTATATGTTTCCTTTTCCTAATCAGAAATTGACAGATTGTAGTTTACTTAACAAGTGATTTGAGCTAATGGAGGTGAGAAATCAGACAGCTAATTTGTTCAAAATGAATAGCTGAACAAGTATTATAACTAATATAGAAAAACAAAATGAGGAAAAACCAGTGAGGTAACTGTGGAGAAGTGGTTTGGAAATACTCTCTGGATCCTGTAGAACGCTCTCGATCCTCAACAAGTCACCTGAAAATGAATGAACACTCCGGTCGGGAGTGCCGGAATTAGCACTCCGACGGATAAGTCAGTATATACTCTCTTGGTTGCTTATATCTTAAGTTAATCTTACTTGTTCTCACATACCTTTCTTTGGTTGATCCTCCTCTATTTATATTTTTCTTTTGGGCCTCAGGATCGGGCCCACCATTAATCCATTGCACGTTTATGTATTCGGCCTTAGTTCGACTGGTTCCACGGCCGATTAATATATTCGGCTTTGGGATCATCCAGGATGAAACTGAGTACAAATTCCATCATTGACTATCCTCATACTGTTATTCGGCTTTATTGCCCCCATAATATCCGGCTCCCACAATTGCCCTCCAAACATCCTATTAACGCCAGTTAGTCGGCATGTTTGGTTTTGAACTTGAAAATTCAAGGAAAGAACGGCGATTAACCTCATTCCAACACATGTCAGAACACGCTGCTCAAGCATCATTACATCTTCCCGCCTCTTTGTACACTTCCTTCATTTAATGCAATTTGAAACTATGTTGTCCCTTCGAGTGTAAGTTTTTTGAATACTCAAAGCTTCTGGTTTGCCTCTCGATATACTTCCATCTCGCGACCTCTGTAACTTCCTCCTATTTCTCATTGTCTCTTCTTCTTTTTGTAAGTTCTCTTCTCCTTCATTTCGAATCGTATTTCCTTTTTTTTTTTTTGGTTTCGCATAATCCTTAGGTTGGCTAGGATGGCAAAACACTTGAAAGAACTCCTTTCTCCGGAACGAATTTCCAGTTTTCGACGCCATTATTCCATCCCCGACGACGTCTATCTATCACTCGTGGCAGACAACACCACTGATATGGAGAGAACTGATAAAAGTACAATCATCTTTCCTTTCTTATCAATTGCTGAGGGCGGAGTCCGTTTTCCCCTTCACCCATTTTTAAGGGCCGTCCTTCAATACTGGGGTCTAATCCCTTCCCAACCTAATGTAAATTTCTTCCAAATCATAATAGGGATTATAGAGTTGAACCGACGCCTTAGGATTAATCTTGGCATTCCTGCAATTCGGCATTGCTATGCCTTAGCCAAAACTACTGGCCGGCTGGGACGCTATTTTCTCAGGGCCAAGGATACCGATCATCACTTAGTGACTATGCTTGTCAGCTCTGGCAAGCGTGTTGACGATGTCATGGTCATTGTCCGCGGTAACTGGGAATTCGGCGAGGGCGAAGATCGCTTAGATCCAGTGCCTAGGCGAAAAGGCGAACCAGGTGACCGTATAATCCCCCACGTATATTTGTTGAGTATTTATTCGGCTTAAATTCTTCGTACTTACGATTTTATTTTGTGCAGGTAACGACTTAAAAAAAGTTCTTGCTTCGGCCGACGACGTTGTACTTGCGCAGATTAAAACTACGCTCCAATTCTTTGGTCGTTCAAATCTTCAGAAGCAAGGCAGGGCAGCCCATATACTTTTAAGATACGAGCCGACCTACTCCACGTTTTCGACTGCAAATAATTCCGATTCCGAGGGGTGAACAGTAGCTTACGGCGCTTATTTTTCGAACTTCAAGAATCTTAGACAATTGGTCTTGAAGCTTCAGATTCGGAGCCAGCGGATGAACAAGTAGCCGAAGTTGCTGAGCAGCTGGATCAACCCTTGGACAGCTTCGAAAGACTAGAGTTTGACGTGGCACTGAATTCGACTTTTGAGGAAGCCGACCTCAATCCTCCATCAACTTCGAGCCGACCGGACATCTCCTTCGAAGATATTTTCACCGACTTAGGGGACCTACCCAGCTCATATCCTGATAACATGGCTGGTGAATCGCTTATTCAGTTGGCCAGGAAGAAAAATGCTGAGAGGATGGTTGCACGCAAGAAAGCTGAAGCCGAACGATCTCAGCCTCCACGCCTCCACCTGAAGTTAGGACTGAGTCTACACCGCCGGCTCCTGTTGAGGAGACGGCTCATGCTGATACGGCCGAAACTGAGCTTGTTGTCGATCAACCAGAGGGCCAAGTGTCGGAGCAACATGAGGAAAAGCGTCCGGCTGAGACCGAAGATTATTCGGAAAACCTAGTTGATAACCGGCCACGCATAGAAGAATCGGACCTGGTTGTGCCGTTTACAATACAACCGAGGATAAGGAACGTGTCGATTGCTTCCGATGCATCGGCAGTGAAAGATGCTGCAGTGGCCTTAAGCTTGGCCTCCTCAATTTCGTTGCAGGTAGACAAGGCGACCTTTCGGGCAGAGCCTGATCTGTTACCCATAACATTAGCCGCTCAATCGGCGATATTGGTATGTGTCTTAATCCTTAGTTCTACATCAAAAACTAAAAAGTTTTGTATATCACCTATCCTATTGATTTATTGGTTTGTAGGCGGCAGGGAGGATAGTAGAGATTGGTCGTCGCCAACATGACGCAATCGAGTAGATCGGCTTTCTGACTGCCGAAGTAGAAGCTGAAAAAAACAAAGCAGCAGAGGCCTCTCGCCGAGCCTAATCTGAGGCCATGAAAGCGGCGGAAGAAAAAGCGAGGGCCGATACTGAAGCTAACAAGGCCAAGAATTTTGATCGATTGAGATTGGCCGCTAAAGGAAAAGCGAACACGAGCAAAGAAGTGCTCAAATTGGCCAACGAGGCGATATCCAAGCTGGAGGCCGACTTGGAAGATTTGAAGAAGGCGAAGGAAAAGGCCGAATCCGAGACATCCAAGGCTTTCCAAGCCGGCCAGGACGCAGCCTTAGAGTGCTATGCCGCGGAAGTGCCTAAGTTCGAAAATAGGGGCTTCAAACACGACTGGCTCAAAGCCTTAGCTGCCGCTAACGTGATATCGGAATAGCCGATTCCGTATGAGCAGGTAGGCGTTGAGCTGCTGGAGTCTGACCCTGAAAACTAACCTAGGCTCAAAGTGATTTTTGTTTCGTGTTGGTATCTGAATGCATGTAGGCTTTGTTAGATTTTGACTGTATTTTAGTTAGAAGTTCAAACGTAAGGTAGCTTTCATGTGTAAATTGACTTATGTATGTACTCAATTTATGAATGAAAATTGCCTTTGCTTTTCTGCTTACTGAATGTACTCGATTTGTGAATGAAAATTGCCTTTACTTTTCTGGTTATTGAAGATCATGAAATAAGTAACTGCTTAGTGGAACTATTAAATTAAGATCATGAAATAAGATGTAAGATCATGAAATAAGTTTTAACGGAACTATTAAATTAATTCGTCGCTAGATTAACTGCTTAGCTTTGTCAAGCCGAATATACTAGTGCATCTGCCCTTGCCCCAGCAGATTGGTGAATGTGGCCAACGATTATCGGCCATTCATGAATTGGTTGGGGCAGCCAATCTTTTCGGCACAATGGACTGATGTTAGGCCGAATAGATTAATTAATCTGCCCTTGCCCCAGCAGATTAGTGAACGTGGCCAATGATTATCGGCCATTCATGAATTGACTGGGGCAGCCTATCTTTTCGGCACAAAGGACTGATGTTAGGCCGAATAGATTAATTAATCTGCCTTTGCCCCAGCAAATTAGTGAACGTGGCCAACGATTATCGGCCATTCATGAATTGGTTAGGGTAACTAATCTTTTCGGCACAAAGGACTGATGTTAGGCCGAATAGATTAATTAATCTGCCCTTGCCCCAGCGGATTAGTGAACGTGGCCAACGATTATCGGCCATTCATGAATTGGCTAGGACAGCCAATCTTTTTGGCACAAAGGACTGATGTTAGGCCGAATAGATTAATTAACCTGCCCTTGCCCCAGCGAATTAGTGAACATGGCCAACGATTATCGGCCATTCATGAATTGGCTGGGGCAACCAATCTTTTCGGCACAAAGGACTTATACTACACTAGTGCATTAATTCGGCGCTATATTAACTGCTTAGCTTTGTCAAGCCGAATATACTAGTGCATCCACCCTTGCCCCAGTAGATTGGTGGACGTTGCCACCGATTATCAGCCATTTATGAATTGGCTAGGGCAGCATTAAAGAGATCGCTTTGGGAGCAGTGCACCTGCGGGTAATAAAAAGGGTGGTTGCTTCGTGCACATAGGTCCCATTAGTATGTTCAAACTCCACTCAAACCAGTCTGTCAAAGAAGGTTAGATAAGTGTGAATGTCAAGCCGACTATTCTTCAATAACGGAGGAGAAAGTAGGACATTGGCTGAGCTGGACTCAGCGATGAATCAAGGTGGGGAACCTTCATGAACGGGAAGTATGACGTCTGGGGAGCGGGAGAGGCGTCACTCTCCACGTCATCGAAGTAGGTCACCTAAGAGGGAGAAGCGACAACGGGGGAACTCCCCTCATTCGCGAAGTGAGGCCACCGCGCCCATTGAGTTTTTCAGTCTTTATCGGGAACAAACCGATGACGAAAGCAGATTCGATCATCCGAGATCCAGGTGTGGCAGTCAAATTTGCACGATAGATTTTTTTGCCAGAAGTTCAGCAGTCAATGATTGGTCGACCAGATTTCGAAGTGTTTCAAAAGGGTGTTCACGGAGCAGTGAAAGGACTATACACCACCTATGAGATCGACATGCGCCTTCGTGCCGCGCGGCAAGAGATCAAACAGAAAGATAAATGCATTCGTAATTTAGAAGCTCACATGCAGAAAGCCAAGCGGGAGTTAAGAAAAGTCAAAATTGCCGAGACTCAGTCGGCCGGCCAAGCTAACCCGATTGTAGAGGAAAGGGTGACCTAACGTCTTATAAGTCACGCGATTGCCAATCACGATACGGCAAGCATGTTTGCAATAGAGGCTGCAAAGACCAGGGCTTATGAACAAGGCTTCCATGCGGGCCGAAAAGTTGGGATAGAGAAGACGATGGAAAAGCTCGGTGAGGAGGTCTGCCGATGCGAGAATCGTAGATTTAAGCATGGATGGGTCAAGGCTCTCCATGCCGCGGAGGCTCTCCGGGCAGCAGAGGTTGACTCAGCGTCGCCGTTATATCAGGGTCATCATTTTACCTTCGCGGCTTTCGAAGTCAAGAAGAGCGACAACGAGGGTGACGCAGAACAAAACTGAATGTATTGTACTGCTTTAACATAAATTGAAAGCGAACTATGTATTCTCAATTAATTTAATGAAACATATTATTTTAAACGTTTGCATGTTATTTCAGTCTTCATTTATAGATTCAGCTATGATCATCTTCCATTTTATGTCAACTGCATTTATGCGTCAATCGCAATATTCATGAAGAGGGCTCCGAATTCGGATGCCCTTTCGTGCCAACCGTGCTTTCCACGAGGGCCGTTCCGGATCCGGAGGCTTATTCGGCCAAAACGTGTCTTGCACGGATGAGGCTCCGAATTCAAAGGCTTTTATCTTTGCCAATCATGATATCTACAAAAGGCGCTTTGAATCCGAAGGCTTATTCGGCCCAAACCTGTCATTCACTAATGGGGCTCCGAATTCGGAGGCTTTTATCTTGGCCAATAGATATCCACGAAGGGCGCTCCGAATCTGGAGGCTTATTTAGCCCAAACGTGTCTTGCACGGATGGGACTCCAAATTCGGAGGCTTTTATCTTAGCCAACCGTGTCATCCATGAAGGGCGCTCCGAATCTGAAGGCTTATTCGGCCCAAACGTGTCATTCACGGATATGGCTCCGAATTCGAAGGCTTTTATCTTGGCCAATCGTGATATCCACGAAGGGCGCTCTGAATCCGGAGGCTTATTCGGCCTAAACGTGTCATTCAAGGATGGGGCTCCGAATTCGGAGGCTTTTATCTTGGCCAATCGTGATATCCATGAAGGGCGCTCCGAATCCGGAGGCTTATTCGACCCAAACGTGTTATTCACGGATGAGGCTCCGAATTCGAAGGCTTTTATCTTGGCCAATCGTGATATCCACAAAGGGCGCTCTGAATCCAGAGGCTTATTCGGCCCAAACGTGTCATGCATGGATGGGGCCCCGAATTCGAAAGCTTTTATCTTGGCCAATCATGATATCCACGAAAGGCGCTCCGAATCCGGAGGCTTATTCGGCCCAAATGTGTCATGCACGGATGGGGCCCCGAATTTGGAGGCTTTTATCTTGGCCAATCATGATATCCACGAAGGGCACTCCGTATCCGGAGGCTTATTCAGCTCAAATGTGTCTTGCACGGATGAGGCTCCGAATTCGAAGGCTTTTATCTTAGCCAGTCGTGATATCCATGAAGGGCACTCCGAATCCGGAGGCTTATTCGGCCCAAACATGTCTTGCACGGATGGGGCTCCGAATTCGGAGGCTTTTATCTTGGCCAATCATGTTATCCACGAAGGGCGCTCCGAATCCAGAGGCTTATTCGGCCCAAACGTGTCTTGCACAGATGGGGCTCCGAATTCGGAGGCTTTTAATTTAATGAACTAAATTTCGGATAGTGAGGAAATAAGAAACCTTGCATTGAAAAGTGAAATTTGTACACAGTGAACATTCAAAACAAGTATCATGCCCCACAAGTCGGGTTAATGATAGAATTTACGCAAATGCGTGGAATTCCAAGGACGTGGCAGACTTCTCCCAGACATGTCTTTGAGCCGATATGCCCCTGTGCCGGCGATTGACTCAATCTAATAAGGGTCGTCCCAGTTGGGACCTAGCTTTCCATAGGTGGGGCTCCTAGTAGCGGGAATAACTTTCTTCAGGACCAATTTTTTGGGTATATAACGTTGCAACTGCGCACGTTGATTATATGATTTAGCGAGCTGCTGCTGATACCGCGCCATAGACGCGAGGGCTCGGTCTCGGTGTTCTTCAATCAGAGTTAGATCCAAAGCTAACATCACGTCATCATGGCCCAAGTCGAAGACCTTTGTTTTCAAAGTGGGTAAGCCAATCTCTAGAGGGATAATTGCCTGAGTTCCAAAACAAAGGGCGAACGGCGTTTCCCCAGTGGACCGCCTTGGTGTAGTGCGATGAGCCCACAACACACTGAGGAGCTCTTCAACCCACCTGCCTTTAGCTTTCTCCAACCGTTTCTTAATGCCGTCCAAAATGGCTTTGTTGGAGGCTTCAGCTTGACCATTGCTCTGTGGATAAGCCGGGGTGGAGAAATAGGGCCGAATACCATACGTGCTGCACAATTCTTGATAGACGCCGCAATCAAACTGAGTGTCGTTGTCTGAAATAAGTGCTCTTGGAATGCCGAATCGTGTTATGATATTTCTCCATACAAAACGCTTAACATCGGTATCTCAAATGTGCGTTAGTGCCTCTGCTTCGACCATTTTGTGAAGTAATCTATCGCGATAATCAAAAATCGCTTGTTGCCCGGGGCATGAGGTAATGGTTCAACGATGTCAAGTCCCCATTGGGTGAACAACCAAGGACTGGTGATAGGGCTTAACTCTTCAATAGGCTAATGGGTTAAAGGGGAAAACTTCTAGCAATGTTCACATTTCTTGACGTAACACTCGGCATCAGCTGTCATTGTCGGCCAATAATACCCCTGTGTCACAGCTCGATGACGCAAAGAGCGCCCGCCAGAATGGGCACCACAACTACCTTCATGTATTTCAGTCAGGAGTTCCTCGACTTTATCTGAATGGACGCATTCTAGGTATGGACCAGAAAGGGATTTTTCGTAGAGCTTTCCTTGCAGGTCTAAGTAATATCGCAGGGCTTTGTTTCGTAGTTTGTGTGCTTCTTTCTTATCCGTCGGGAGCTGTTCAGAAGATAGAAATGCAGTGATAGGGTCCATCCAACCTGGACTTGATTCTATGATATTGATTTGAATTGACTCTGAGGGGGCAATGCTCGGCTCAGGAATGAATCCTACTTCAATTGTCCGTTTAATTTCTGAGTTGATGGCGGAAGCTAGGCAAGCCAAGGCATCTGCATGTGTATTCTGATCCCGGGTTATTTGATTTAGTTCATGATGGTCGAATTTTGCTAGCAAAGAATTCGCCGTTTTCATGTAAACTACCATACGGTCATTTTTGGCTGCGTATTCCCCCTTCAATTGGTTGATGACTAGCTTTGAATCGCAGAAGATAAGTAGACACCGAGCACCAAGGAGATGTGCATTCCGTAAGCCGGTTAACAATGCTTCGTATTCGGCCTCATTGTTCGATGCATCGAATCCCAATTTGACAGCCTGCTCGATTATTGCCCCATCTGGAGCCACGATCACTACACCCGCCCCACTGCCACGTTGGTTGGATGATCCGTCACAATACATCTGCCAAATGTCCCCAACATAAATTCTCCAATTCGGCTTAGGTTGAATTTGATCAGACTTAAAGTCGGCGAGGCATCCGGTGAATTCGGCCACAAAGTCAGCGAGCACTTGCCCCTTGATTGAGGCTCTAGGCAGAAATTAAATATCGTACTGGCCGAGTTTGAGAGCCCATTTTGAAACGCGCCCTGATACTTCTGCACTATGGAGTACTGACCGGAGGGGGTAGTCCGTTAGTACCCCAATGGTATGCCCCTAAAAGTAATGCATCAGCTTTCTTGTTGCCATGACGAGAGCAAGGACGAGTTTTTCCAACGGAAGGTAACGTGTTTCGGCGTCAACCATTGCTTTGCTCACATAATAAACTGGCCGCTGCTCACCAAGTTCTTCCTTTAACAGTACGACGCTAACGGCCTGGTCGGAAACTGCCAGATATAAAATGAGCGGATCACCTGCCGAAGGTGTTGTCAAAAGTGGAACTGATTGGAGGTAAGTCTTTAAGCCGTCCAAAGCGGCTTCGCACTCGGGGGTCCATTCAAAAGCTTTACCCTGTCGATGGGTGTGAAAGAATTGTCGGCAGCGATCTGTGGAACGACTGATGAACTTGTTAAGTGCGGCAGCTATCCCCATCAGCTTTTGAACCTCTTTGATCGATCGAGGAGAGCCGAGTTCTAGAATTGCTGTGATTTGCCTCGGGTTGGCTTCGATTCCACGGTGGTTAACAATGTAACCAAGGAATTTGCCAGATCTGATGCCAAATGCACATTTGGAAGCGTTCAACTTCATTTCATATTTGCGAAGAATGACAAATGTCTCTTCCAGATCGGATAGATGAGTTTGCTCTTCTTTGGACTTGACCACCATATCGTCAATGTACACTTCCATAGTACGGACGAGTTACTCCTTGAACATGGCAGTGACTAGTCTTTGGTAGGTTGCCCCCGCATTCTTCAGTCCGAAAGGCATGACCTTGTAACAATAGGTCCCTCTTGGGGTAAGGAATGCAGTTTTGTCTTGGTCCTCCAGATGCATAGCAATTTGATGGTAACCTCTGTAGGCATCCAGGAAGCTCATACGTTGATGATGTGTCGTTGCATCTACGAGTTGGTCTATTCTGGGGAGGGGAAACAATCCTTGGGACAAGCTTTGTTTAAGTCCGTGAAATCCACACAAACACGCCAAGTTCCATTTTTCTTCTTTACAACCACAGTATTCGACAGCCATGTAGGATAGGTCACTTCGCGGATTGCCCCGACATTAAGCAACCGGTCAACTTCTTCAACAACGGCAGCAGTGTGTTCCGCAGCTAACGGCTGGCTTTTCTGAATAATCGGCTTACATTTGGGATCAATGTTTAAGCAGTGTTCAGACACAGATGGATCCACCCCCAGCATCTCATATGGTGACCATGCAAATACATCAAGATTGCTGAGTAAGAAAGAAATTAGCTCCTACTTATCAACTTCATTTAGGGAAGCGCCGACCATGAAGAACTTGTCAGGATTCCCGTCAATTTCAACCCGATCTAGGGCTCCGGTTGCCTTTTCACTTGGGAGCCGCCTGACGTCGTCAAGGCTCTCTTGATCCGGCACCTCAATTGAATTCACTTCCAGCTCTCTTGGTGTCTTTGCGGCAAGAAGATAACATGCATGTGCCAATTTTTGGGAACCTCGAATTTGCTCAATGCCGCGTTCAGTCGAAAAGCGACGAAGTTGGTGATAGGTGCTTGGCACGGCTTGCATGGTATGCAGCCAAGTTCGTCCTATGATGAGATTATACAGCGATGGAAGCTTGACAACCAAAAATTCTACATCCGTTGATCGGGAGCCCACCCGAACTGGTAATGTGATTTTCTCCAACGGATATTCCAGATTGGCGTTGAAGTCAAATAACGGATAATGAGCTAGAGACAGGTCCGACTCAGTGAAGCCGAGTTTGACGAAGGTCTTGTAGTACATAACTTCCAAAGTACTCCTTTGGTCAATGAGAACACGGTCAACGGTGAATCGATTTACGCGTACTTCGATGACCAAGGGATCAATGTGGGGGAGCGTTACGCCGACCAAATTAGAATCATTGAAAGTAATACTCGTAGCTTCACGTGGCCGTTTCGCTGGTGTGATTTGCTTTCGGGGGTTGGGATGCGACTGAATTGTATGTACCGCGGATGCCGTCGGCAAGCCGACTATCATATGGATAACGCCGAGTGGAGGTGAATTGATTAAGGCCGAAATGTACATCATTGAGGCCGTTAATTAGAATCTCTTAACTTCACTTGCTAGTCAAACCGTATATTTTATGTGTGTTGAATGTCAATCAGGTTGTACATCGTCGGAGCATAAAATGGGCAAAAAGACAAAATTTAGACAGAGTTGACTTTTTCTGGAAAAGTCAAACTGATGTTTTAAACCTGTTTGGAAGTGAGTAGAAGTATAAAAAGAAAAGGAAAAGGCTTTTCTAGGGTTCTGAAATTGTTTTGACCTAAAGAAAGAGGCTAGGGTTTGGGAAAGAGAAAGGAACAAGAAGCTTCAAAGATGTCTCCCATGGTGGTTCCTTCTCCATCTACCTCCTCTCACTCCTCCATGAGTGGCTAGTCTCCTTTTCTAGGGTTTTGATGAAACCCTAGCCATGTAATTATTTAGTTTTCTTTTTTTATTTTAAATTATGTAAAGGTTTGAACATTTGTATGGTGTTTTAGAAGTTTCTTTATATAATTTTCATTATTCCTTCGAATATTTGACTTTCTGTGATTGTTGAATGTTATCCATACATTGTTTTCTATTCCTTCACATTCAAGGTATGAGACGAACCATGCTACGAGGAACGAGTCGTATCACTACCTTAGTTCAGAGTGAACGATTCGTATTACTTGAGATGGTTCGTGCTCGTACATTGAATGTGATGATCTTCTTGTCAAATGCTTCGAACTTGTAGTTGCGAAACATTAATCCGTTCAAACCATAGCATAATTGATTTCAATTGGAAACCCTAATTATGTGGTAGTGGTGAATTCTCTACCTAGGATTTTTCCCCAATTCAGTAAACCCAATTTCAATTATTCTTGATAATTCAATTCCTTAGTTTAATTTATTCGTTATTAATTAGGTTATAAACAACCAATCTTTTTATCAAAATTAATTTAGGAATTTGACAATTAATTAGTTTGATTTCACAATAGTCCCTGTGGATCGATACCTGGACTTGCCATTATTCTAATTGAATTTGGTATAGTTTAGTATTTAATTTTGGTGTGTTCAACGACCCATCAAATTTTGGCGCCGTTGCAGGACTTCTGGCGAAATTAGTTAATTTAAAGTTACATTCTTATTCAATTTTTAGTTTAGGATTTTATGCTTTTGGTATTGCTAAGTGTGCAGAGCGTTTGAAGTTGGAGCTATCATTGAAGTGCAACAGAGTGCAGCCGAGTTTTAAAAAAAAAACGCAGCACTAAAGTGAGTAAACAGAAACAAACACTCACAAGCAAAGCACCAAAGTGCTAAAACGAAGTCAAAGCTCAATTGGGGTTGGAGACAACGTCTACACGCCAAGCACCGCAAGACGAGTAAAGCGTTTTCGTTAACCGCTGTGAGTATTCTCTTTTAGCATTCTCCTTTCGTAACTTAGTGCACCGAGTCGAACTTATTGTGTGTGTGTGGGTAGTGTATGCACGGGCGTCGTTCTTGTCGCCCTGAATTGTGGAGTTTGGACCTTGAACTAGAAAGGACCCTTAGGAGACTTAGGGCTTCTGTCCGTGTTCCTAGGCTTGAGTATTCATATTCATACATTGAGCCATTAGAGATGGCAGATCCTAATGCCCCGAATGTGCCTAACCGGACCCTTAAGGATTATTTTACACCCACTGCATATACATCACCATCATGCATCCAATTGCCCACCACCACTGCTGCTCATTATGAGATTAAGTCCAGCACCATACAAATGCTCCCATCATTCCATGGACTAACTCATGATGACCCTTATAAGCATTTTAATGAATTCTGGAAATTGCTCGACAGTGAGGATCCAGAATTTCACAAATGAGGCCTTAATGTTGCGATTGTTTCCATTTCGTTAAAGGATAAAGCCAAACACTGGCTAATTCTAAATTCTACCTGCTAATTCAATCACAACTTGGGACCAATTACAGCAACGGTTCTTGGAGAAGTACTTTCCCATAGGTAAAACCAACCAACTTAGGCGAGCCATCACAAACTTTGCTCAAATGGATGGCAAGCAATTCCATGAGACGTGGAAAGACTTCGAGACCTTCTTCAACAGTGTCCCCACCACCAAGTGCCTGATTGGCAACTTGTTCAAACATTCTATTATGGCTTAACTGAGCCCACCGCCAAATGGTGGATTCGTCCTGTGGTGGGACATTTATGTCTAAAAATGATGCCGAGGCATGGCAATTGTTTGAGAACCTAAGTGATAATTCCCTTCACCATGCCTCTGCAGCCCGGCAAGTCCGGCAACCAGTAGTTGGAGCCCCGAAAAGAGGGGGCATTTATGAGTCGGGCAAAACTTAGAGTTAGCCCAACAAGTAGAGGCACATCCCGCAAGATAGACCACTTATTAGCTACGGGACATGCCCCTATCCAGCAAGATCAGCCTCAATTCCGTAAGGCATGTGTTATATGTGCGAGCCCTGCTCATGACTTGAGTGAGTGCCCTTCGGCATCACAATTCCGGAGTTAGTCCAAGAGCATGTGAATGTGGCTCAAGGATTCTCCAACCTAGGTAATGACCCATACTCCAACACATATAATCCGGGATGGAGAAATCACCCTAATTTCTCATGGAGACCCCCTTCACAAGGCACTTCTTACAATCCTCCACCACCAAGGCAAAATTTCAATGATTTTGCCAACTAATCATCCTACCAACCACCGCAACCTTATCGATCCCCACAACCGTACTGGCAACCACAACCCCTGCCTGTTCCTCAAGGCAACTTTGCCTTTGAGACTCAGGTGTTGGAAGTTCTTTCAGAACTTAAGGGGTTAGCACCGATAGTTCACTCCCACACTCACTCTATTGCCAAGATAGAGACCCAATTGGGTCAAATGGCTAACAACATGAATCGGAGAGAGGAGGGAAAATTACCAAGTCAAACTGTGGCTAACCCTAAGGGACAATAAAAGAGTTCGGGTGGGAATGGTAAGCAACATGAGCAAGTGCAGCGGTGGTTGCTTTGAGAAGTGGTAGGGAGTTAGAGCCTCAGTCATTTGCGCCAGATGCAACTAGAGTTAAGAAGGGTGACCACGGGGTACACCTAATGCGAGCAAGGGTGAGGGGGAAACACTTAAGAGGGATGACTTAGTCCCTAGCACTCCATATGTGCCTAAGGCACCCTTTCCCCAATGCCTTGATACACCGTCCCCTTTTAATAAGAAGGCAGCATCTATGAGGCAATGATGGATGTCTTTAAACAGGTAAAAATCAACCTCCCCTGTTGGAGGCGATTAAGCAAGTACCATCATATGCCAAATTTCTGAAGGACCTTTGTACGCAAAAGCGTAAATCTAGGACACATGTGTCCCAAAAGGTCCTACTCACGAGCAAGTAAGCTCCATCTTGTTGAATGATACACCTCCTAAGCTTAAGGACCCGGGTGCCCCAACCATTGCATGCATTATAGGGGACCATTTCATTGATAGGGCCTTATTAGATTTAGGGGCTAGTGTCAATTTATTGCCGTACTCTGTGTACGAGGAATTTGGGCTTGGCGAGTTGAAGCCCACTACTGTCACTCTTCAATTGGCTGACCGGTCCCTCAGAGTGCCACGTGGCATGATTGAGGATGTGCTAGTTAAGGTTGATAGGTTCTACTTCCCTGTTGACTTTTTGGTGTTAGATATGGAACCGGTAGCCAGTTCTAAGAAACAAATCCCGATGATCTTAGGTCGACCTTTCTTGGCTACGGCCAATGCATGCATCAATTGTCGGACCGGGGTTATGGAAGTTTCATTTGGCAACATGCAAGTGAAACTTAATATTTTCCAAGCATCCCAACAACCTCATGAGAGAGAGGAGTGCTTATTAGTGGATGTTGTGGATGAGATTGTGGAGGAGGCTTTGCCCTCCATTCTTGTAGAGGACCCTTTAGAGGCTTGTCTAGCTCATTTTGGGTTTGAAAATTTTGATATTGATGGGTCAGTTGGAGGTATTAAAATTGTTGGATGCGGATATTATATACCCCATCTCAGATAGCAAATGGGTGAGTCCTACACAAGTGGTGCCCAAGAAATCGGGCATCACCGTTGTTGAGAATGAGGGAGGAGAGTTAGTCCCCACACGAACCACTACTGGTGGCGAGTGTGCATTGATTATAGGAGACTAAATTCCTTGACTAGGAAGGATCATTTTCCTTTACCCAGGGGTTTGATGGACCCATTTTATTATGCTTGATAGATTGATTCCTTTTTTTTTTTTTTTCTTTCCCTTCTATTCTATTCTGTTTTTCTTTATTCTCGCTGCTTTATTTGCATCTAGGACTTTAAATCCTCTAAAGGTGTAATTCCTTTGGTGTTAGTCGTGCCCGAACGGCATCTGACGGTCTGGTATAGCCACCTAACCGTGTATGTAGTGAGTTCCTAGAAGACCAACTGAGACGGTGGAAACTAGAGTTCGAATGGCAAAGCCTAGAACACAAAGGTTTGGGATTTCCGAGACTAGAGTCTAGTTTAAATACCCACGGGTGTGGAGATTGCTTCAAAACTACCTCGGCTTGAACTCTGTATGGCAACCCCATAGGTTGAGGTAGCTTTATGCGCCTCGATTCTAGATACCGAATCAACCTAGTCTGTCACCCTGTTGGAGAATAGGGAAAGTTACAAACACAGTTAGGGAGAAAAGTAGTACCCGTGGTTTTCGCGTGAAGATTATACCTTGAGTGGGCATTTCGTATGTTCTTTTGTGCTACATTTATTCCGGATGTCAATTGAAGGTAGAAATGTTTATTTTCTGTGCTTAAAAGCATGCTTTCATATTTATTTTCTGTGTAAAAAAAAAATTAAAAAAAAAAAAAAGGGGGTTATACTTGTTCATTTTAACATAAAATAAAAAAAAAATTTGTGTTGTACTTGTTAAAAAAAAAAAGAAAAAAGAAAAAAAAAAAGGAGAACATGTTTTCATGTTTATTTTCTTTATTTAAAAAAAAAAATTGTTGTTATATATGTTCAATTATAAACAAATACAAATATAAAATAAAATATAAAAAAATATAAAAAAAAAAATCAAAATCAAAGTTGGCCCCTGCTTAATAAGCAGGTGCGGGAATGGCGTGCGTTGACCAGCCGCACGTGCGGCTTGGGCCCCGCACGTGCGGGACGCCGATTGAACAAAAAAAAAGAGCGCGCCTGGGTTCAAATCGCCGCACGTGCGGCCTGGGCCCCACACGTGCGGGACATTTGTGAAATTGGGGACGTTGCACTCTGCTATTAAAGCAGGTGCGCCGCCAAGTGCGGCCAAATCTTTAAAAAAAAAAAAAAAAAATGTTAGGTTTTGTTTTATTTTTTTTTATTTTTTTTATTTAAGTAAATAAACACATAAATAAATTTTAAAACTAAATAAATAAATATACAATTATTTTATTTTTAATTTTTTATTAAAAAAAATTCGAATTTTATTTATTTTATTTTTAATTTTCTATTTTCTATTTTGCAAAAAAAAAAAAAAAAAAACCTTCAGAAATCATGGTGCTAACATTAATCTTAATTTAGTTTTTTTTTTTAATTTGCTATATTTGTTTAGTTTAAATTGCTTCGTAGTGATTCTGGTTAGTTTAATTAGTTAGTAGATTTTGGTTTTATTTTTATTTTTATTATACTTGTGTAGTTAGTGATGTTATTTTTATTTTTCTTCTATACTGTAATTGTTCATTTAATTAATAAGTAGTTTAGTTTTTTTATTTTATTTTATTTTATTTTCTTCTCTTCTATTAATCCAAAAAAAAAAAGGTTAGTTTAGTTATTTTATTCTATACTTTAGGCTCTTTAGTAGTTTAGCTTAGTTTAGTTTACAATTTATTTAATTTAATTTAAGGTCATTTTTATTCATTTATTTAATTATTTTCGATTTTATGTACAAAAAAAAAAAAAAAAGTGTGAGTGTGAGTGTGTCTCTGTTACTCTCTGCCTACCTGGATCTGCACCTACATTTCTGGTAATTTTCTCTCATTTCTCTTTACTTTTCCATTGAGGACAATGTCATATTCAAATTGGGGGATGAGGGTTATATTTTCTTTTGTGCATTTCTATTTAGCTCATAATTCATGCTTATACCTGTTTCACTTGATTGCATTACTTCACTAATGTGACTTTTTGCTAGTAGGGTGATGATATTTGCATATGTTTATTGGAGAGCATAGTAGACTTGTATGAAAAGGGTTTATTGGGTAGATACTTGCATGTGATGTTTGCACGATGAGAGTTGTCTATGTTTGTGGTTTTAATACACTTGTCATGAGTATGCCTTAATTCACATGAACACACTATCATAGCGGTGATCTTTTTATTATAATCCCTGGTGTACATCATTGATAATAGCTAGAGTTGCAGAAAGGAATAAATGAGGAGCCAAGATTCTTTAAAAAAAAAAAAAAAAAAAAAAAAAAAAAAAAAAAAAAACTTGACTTGTTTGGGTTCGTAGCCTTTTTAACTCGAGTTATTAAGCCCGTAAGGGTGTCTCTACACCTAATGCCCTAAAACCATCTGGTTTGGGAGTCATTGGCCCAAAACTTGCTACATGGGTTGATTAGAAAGCTTAAGGGACTTGGACATTGCACAGTTAAGAAAAAATAAAAAGAATGACTTGTTCGGATTCGTAGCCTTTTCAACTCAAGTTATTAAGCCTGTAGGGGTGTCTTCACACCTAGTGCACTAAAACCGTCTGGTTTGGGAGTCATTGGCCCAATGCTTGTTGCATGGGTTGCTTAGAAAGCTTAATGGATCAGGACATTGCACAGTCATTTAAAAAAAAAAAAACAACAACTTTTGAGAATCTTGGCTGCAACAGGTTAATTTTTCTATATATGTTGGGTGTTATTATGAGTTACATTGGGCTATTATAGTGGATAGTTAACTAATATGGAAATTGCACTTTACACCAAGGGTACTCATGACTTGTTTACTAGCATGTACAAGTACAGGGGACTTTACTTTTGTATTAACTGAATTGTGGTTTTGACTCAACAGGTTCCTTCATGCTTGTCCACTGTGCCTTTAATGACTCATGATGTCTCAATATCACACTGTAGTGACACATAAGTTGATTATTAAGTGGAGTAGTGTAGTCATTTGTTATTGAGTATATATGAATATGTTAGTGTTTGTGGGTATCATTTCTGGAAACCCTCACGAGACTTTACTCGTCCACTTGGGGTAACCTTGTGGTTTAAAGGCTTGTTGCATATGCTAAATGTAACCGTTTTTCCCACGAAAGAGGAAATAGATAGATTTTGTTTAATTTTATTTTATTTTATTTTATTTTACTTGCTTGAGGACTAGCAAGTAGTAAGTTGGGAGATGTGATTAAGGTCGAAATGTACATCATTGAGGCCGTTAATTAGAATCTCTTAACTTCACTTGCTGGTCAAACCGTATATTTTATGTGTGTTGAATGTCAATCAGGTTGTACATCGTCGGAGCATAAAATGGGCAAAAAGACAAAATTTGGACAGAGTTGACTTTTTCTAGAAAAGTCAAACTGATGTTTTAAACCTGTTTGGAAGTGAGTAGAAGTATAAAAAGAAAAGGAAAAGGCTTTTCTAGGGTTCTGAAATTGTTTTGACCTAAAGAGAGAGGCTAGGGTTTGGGAAAGAGAAAGGAACAAGAAGCTTCAAAGATGTCTCTCATGGTGGTTCCTTCTCCATCTACCTCTTCCCACTCCTCCATGAGTGGCTAGTCTCCTTTTCTAGGGTTTTGATGAAATCCTAGCCATGTAATTATTTAGTTTTCTTTTTTATTTTAAATTATGTAAAGGTTTGAACATTTGTATGGTGTTTTAGAAGTTTCTTTTATATAATTTTCATTATTCCTTCGAATATTTGACTTTCTGTGATTGTTGAATGTTATCCATACATGTGTTTTCTATTCCTTCACATTCAAGGTATGAGACGAACCATGCTACGAGGAACGAGTCGTATCACTACCTTAGTTCAGAGTGAACGATTCGTATTACTTGAGATGGTTCGTGCTCGTACATTGAATGTGATGATCTTCTTGTCAAATGCTTCGAACTTGTAGTTGCGAAACATTAATCCGTTCAAACCATAGCATAATTGATTTCAATTGGAAACCCTAATTATGTGGTTAGTGGTGAATTCTCTACCCTAGGATCTTTCCCCAATTCAGTAAACCCAATTTCAATTATTCTTGATAATTCAATTCCTTAGTTTAATTTATTCGTTATTAAATTAGGTTATAAACAACCAATCTTTTTATCAAAATTAATTTAGGAATTTGACAATTAAATTAGTTTGATTTCACAATAGTCCCTGTGGATCAATACTTGGACTTGCCATTATTCTAATTGAATTTGGTATAGTTTAGTATTTAATTTTGGTGTGTTCAACGACCCATCATGAATCCTGCCGTAAAGCAACTATTTTGGTTGAGTCGTTCTTTCAGACGTGTGTTGCTTAAGCCGACCGTCTTGTACCAGCTCCTTAAGGTGATCCTTCAATGCATAACAACTGTCGGTATCATGCCGTGGTCTTTATGATATTCACACCGCATATCCCGACTTCTCGTGTCGGGAGGTCCCACCATCTTGGGTGGCCATTTGAAGAACAGAAGGTGTTAAACTTTAGACATGACCATGCTGATCGACTCCGATAACTCCGTATATTTCTTGTCCGCGCGCCTTATGCGCCTAGTATCCACTTGAAGTTGTTCATTAGCTCGGTGTGAACATTGGTCATTTGATCAACACGAATCTCATCTTTTGTCTCGTTTAACCGGATTTCGTGGTTCAGGGCTCCGTGATGGTACAGAATTTATCAGCTGAATGATTTCAGATGGGGCCGTCTTGTTAGCCTTGTGCCCGGCTTTGACCCGCAGGGCGTCATCTTCCGCTTTGCAGTATTCCTCGACTTTCTTCATTAACGACCAAGCTGTTTTGGGGGCCTTCTGGTCAAGGAGCTACGGAGGGCACTATCAAGATGCAATCCCATCTTAAAGGCGGTGATGGCCATGGAGTCATTGCAGGCATCATCTACTAGATTAAAGTATTCCCAATAGCGCGCCGAATACGCACGTAGGGTTTTCCCTAGTTGGATCTGCATTGCCCAGAGGGAATCGGCCTACTTCGACTAGACCTCATTGGTGATGAACCTAGCCCTGAAGGATTTTTGGAGTTGATGGAAGCTCTTAATCGATGCCGGTTCCAATTTATAATACCATCTGACGGCCAGTGGTCCCAAACTGCTCGGAAATATTTGATACGTGAGGGTCTCGTCGTCTGCATGAAGCATCATGGCTTGCTCATAATGACGAATGTGATCAGTGGGGTCCGATTTTCCATCGTATAGGGTAAACGATGGAGCTTTGAACTTTTTGGGTAGCACTGCCCTTGCGATGCGTCACACAAAGGGGTCATGTTGATCCTCTTCGTCTGAATCATTTCTTTTTCTCTTATTCCATGCACGCGGACTTCCTTCGGAAGAACTGGAGACTTCGACTCATCCATTCTTTTTAGATTCTGGGGATGATGAGTCAGAATCACTACCACTATCATGTCTCCAAATTTGAGGTCGTCAACCATCCTTTCTCAGAGGTCGTCCCAGGTCTTGGCGCGCGGCTTGTTGGGATTTTGCAACCTCCAAGGCCAAATCCTGTCGAAGGCGCTCATTCTCAGCCATCATGTTTTCCAACCTCTATTCATTTTGCTTCGCCTGATCCATAATCGCTTGCATTGTCTCATGTGCTGATGTCGAAGGTGAGTCGAAGTTCAAGGCTCTTCGTGCAGAAATGTTCTCTGGCCCAAGCATGTTGCTTGGAGTGGTATCATCTCATGGCGTAAGGTCATCAGCGACTATCGGAGGATCTTCCGTTACGCCCGCCATGGATGTGCTGGAGTATTCCCACAAACGGCGCCAATTGTGCAGAAGTGGTTTGGAAATACTCTTTGGATCCTGTAGGACGCTCTGGATCCTCAACAAGTCACCTGAAAAGGAATGAACGCTCTGGTCGGGGGTGCCAGAATTTGCACTCTAACAGATAAGTCAGTATATACTCTCTTGGTTGCTTATATCTTAAGTTAATCTTACTTGTTCTCACATACCTTTCTTTGGCTGATGCTCCTCTATTTATATTTTTCTTTTGGGCCTCAGGATCGGGCCCACCCTTAATCCATTGCACGTTTATGTATTCAGCCTTAGTTCGACTGGTTCCACGGCCAATTAATATATTCAATTTTGGGATCATTCAGGATGAAGCCGAGTACAAATTCCGTCATTGACTGTCCTCATACCGTTATTCGGCTTTATTGCCCCCATAATATCTGGCTCCCACAGTAACTAATCAAAAATGCAGAGCTTGATTTTTGTTTAAACAAAATATGGTTCAATTTATTTAACAAGTAATTTAGCTTATGGAGAAGGAAAAATTAGATAACTAACTCAGTTGAATTTATATGAATAACACAATGAATATATCAATTGATATAGCAAGACTAAATAAAGAAAAATCAGTAAATGATTCTTTTTAGGTTAACAGATTGTTATTTCAAAGATTTCAACTAAAATAGGCAAATCACAATTTATGAGGATATAACACACTATATCAGTTATACAGCAACAAATATACTAACTAATGAAAATGCAATGAATGAACCTGTCACGCCCTCAAAATAATAACATTAAACCCACAATATTGACATGCATTGATATATAAAATATCAACATCCTTCTATTCATCAGAGTCATTACATAAAGTATTACATCTTAATAACATTAAATGCCATATAGGCTTTCATCTTTCCAAGACATTGCTTGGTTACACAAATAGAGTCTCGCTCATTACACATTAAGCCCTTGGCTTGAATCTACATGTAATACATCAAAAAGAAAGAAATGCAACAAAAAGTCTGTCCGTCTCTAGCCTCCCAAGCTATGTCCTTGGAGGTGGCATGCTACCTGTACCTGAAAATGATGTTCCCGTATAGGGTGAGCTAACAGCCCAGTAGAAATACACTAAACCAGCTATGAACAATGACTAAAAGATTAACAGTTTGATAGATGGTTAACACTTTTACATTCTTTCATAACACTTTACAGTTTCATGACGTTCAAATCCATGTTACATTTCATTTTCCATTTCCTTTCAATTCTCAATTCATAACTATGGTTCAGAATCTGACCAAACAATCTATATGAGACAGCAACTCATATTAAACATTTTTCCATTTCACAATAGATAAGCATACTAGCTATATCAACACATCAACAGATAAGTATAAGAACTATATCACACTTCCAACGATAAGCATATGAGCTATATCAACACTTCAACAGATAAGCATATGAGCTGTATCTACAGAGTCCATCCCCTCTCTTCTCCCAACAAACACCCGGTTTAGAAGTCCATCACCTCTCTTCCCCTAAACCGTGGAGTACATCACCTCTCTCCTCCAACACAACACAATGCATATAAACAATTATTATATACATCATCAGTCAATACATAAGTTAATGTATTCTTTCAAACGTCATACTCAATGACACATTCTAGTGATTAGTTTTAGTTTGCCTAATCATCATGCATTGTCTACAACAATCAAGACTATCCTCCACCGATAGCCCAAAGCAGTTATTTCTAAACAGAAAATAAATGCACAAAATGAATATAAAATCAACATTTCAACTAGGTGAGCGATAAATAATTCAACCACACCCTTTAATCCCATACATTTCCAATCTCAACATTTCCAATTCAATTCCTTATTTCTCACAATTAATTATACTAATTAATTAACCAATGTAATTAGGACATTTTTCATAATTAACATTATAACCCTAAGGTTCCATTTTCATCAATGTTTCAACATTAATTCCATTTCTTCATGCTAAACATGCATATAGGTTTAATATATATAAAACCTTAACTTTTGTAAAATTACACAAAAGCCTAAACTTTCTCAAAATTACCCAACAACCCCCAACATATCAAAATGCTAAACTTTAAAGACAAAGCTCATAAAGAGGAGTAGGTTATCCCTACCTCGAGCCGAGTAGAGGAAGCAAGCCAAAAATCCATATTTTCGATTTTCACTGGTAAAAATGTTACTACCGCCAAGAGACCCAACATATAATTGTAATATTTGGATCTGAGTTGGTACCTCTGGACTTTAAGATCATTTCTAAATAGTCAAATTCGGTAGAAGCACAGCCTCATTAATCCTATTCTCTTTGCACAACCCATCCAAAGCAGTTGATGCCGTAACCAATTTGACAAATTTAACTAAATCTTTTCCTTCACTTTGGCACCAAGTTTCTATTTCAACCACATCACTCCAAGCTGGGTATTTGTAAATTTCAATGTGCATGCGAGCAGTCACCCATATCAGATGCAATTTTCTCATGGTAAGGATTGTTGCAAATCCATCCGTCGAAAATCCCACACTCTGAGCATGATTACATCCAACCTCCTGCAAAAGATTAGCAATGGTTTCAACAGTAGCAGTTTTGTTGATCCCAACCTCATAACACCTGACAATGAACTTCTCCTTATAGGAGAGGCCGTCGTCGGTCAAGCTCCCAAGGCGGAGACGGTCCGCCAGTTGTTTGTCCAAGCCCTTGGGCTCTCTCTCCTTCGGTGGCCACCGCCAGAATCGGAAGAGAAGCTCTCACAGAAGACGGAGACAGAAACGAAAAAGAAGGAGAAGAAAACAAAGCGTTTCGTCGGCGAATTGAGACGAGGCTCGAAGAAGCGCCCAGCAATTGGCACCGCTTCTTTAGGGCTTGAATGTTTCCGGCATTGCATGACGATGAAGGAACCTTCAACAACATCCTTCCTTCTTAATCTCTCTCTCTCTGTCTCAAATAAAATATTCTCTGCAAGCCCCACTCTACCACCCACTTCTCTTTTTTTTTTGAATATAATAATTTCCCACCGACACACATGGCCTTCCACCGAATACAAGCTAACAGGAGATCCATATAAAAAAATTAACTCTGAGGCCTCCTATGTGAGTTCACTTTTCAACAGCCTTTATTCATTCCAAAACAGACCCAGAAGATATATAAAAAATAAAACTCTCCCCACTAACTCTTGTCCCAACCTTTCTTCTCAAAAGTAAATATTCCATTGATCCACCCGTTTTGATTTTATTCTCTAATAAAATAATTATTTATTTATTTATTTATTTTAGGTCATCACAGAACCATAACTAATGGAGAAGACCTTCAGGTTAGAACAAACTGCTGTAATAGCTTCAATTCCCTTATCAGAGATTTTTTAGTCGCCAAAGGTGCATTTCGTTATAGTGTACACAAAAAAAAAAACACACTCTCTCTCTCTCTCTCTCTGTGTTGTTGCTCTCTCCCACTAATGGGAGACCCAAGGAATCCCAAACCGATCTATTTTTCTCTGCCTCCTAATTCCCGATTCTACCCTTCTGAGGTGCAACTCCTCTGTTACTACCTCACTCATAAGAACAACAATGATCATCACTTTAAGTTCGATGTAATTAACAAGATTGATTTGTACAATTTCGACCCATTCGATTTTCCTAGCGTTGCTTGTTTCAATCCAGCCGAGGAATGATAAGGAGGCGCTTTTTTTTTTTTTTTTTTGTGTGTGTGGATAAATAAGTAATTTTATAACCAAAAATAAAAATTTACAATGAAGTTCAACACACATCTTTGTAGAAAGCACAAAAATAAATAGAATCAAACTACTCCCACCAAAGGACACAAAACTAAGCCTACAAAAGGCATAAAACAACTATCATAACAATGAGGATTCAAAATTTTCCTCTCACACTTTTCAAGGTATGAAGTTTCTCTTTGAGTTTTCTTCTATTTTCCTCTTTAGAAGTCTTCTCATTACTGGGGTCCCTTAGAGATGGACTCCCTCTATGATTTAGAATATTCATTTGACACAATAACTCTTGACTTGATTCACCCGTTCCCAAACTCTCTCATTTCACAAGATTTAAGAGCTTCAAAGGCATTAGATATAGAGGGGCTGGAAGACCATGTCCCTCTCTCTTCGTTTATCTCTGTTGGTGAAACTTGCACACCATCTCTTCCCTTTTTCTTCTTTACCACTTCCTAGTCAAAATTTGTGTTTTAGTCTGCTTGACTCTCCACTCTTGTTTGAAAGAGGGAGGATTCAATGTCTTTGGCTTTTGCGGGCACATATTAATGGTATGACCAAATGTCTTACAAACATCACACCTTTGAGGTTTCCATAAAATCTCAACTCTAATCTCATACGGGTCACCATAACCAAGATTTATTTTCAAAAACTCGGGGATCTCTTTATTTGCTGTCACTTCAATACATATTCTCGCAAACGTAAGTCTGCTTCTGTTGAAAGTAGGCTCATCCAAATAAAGAGGAGTTCCAATGATGCTAGTAATGTAACCCAAACCCTCTTCAGTCCAATGCTCAAAAGGAACATTATACAACTTCACCCATAACGACACGCTAAAAAATTCACATTTTGATAGTTTCAGCCCAGGTTGCCATTTTTTAACAACAATCAATCTAGCTCCAACATAATAGGGGCCATCTTCCAAAATTTTGTCCATAGCCTCTTTACTTTTTATTTTAAAAAGAAAGGGAGACACTTTGGTACTGTTATGTAGTTGCTAGGGTTTTGAAGGAGTGTGGTGAGAGGAGGAGTATGAGTCCTAGGGGTTTAATGGAGTGTTGTGTGGCTGCTAGATTTGGAGGTGGAGATGAACATAGTTGTTGTATTGGAGTGAAGCATACAGAGGAAGAGATGATGCGATACGATGGTAAACAAGGGTTTTATATAAAGGTAAAATAGTCTTTTTACTTTTGTCATTAATGGGGTTAACTATGCATTTTAATCCAGAAATTACAGGGGGTCATGTGGTGATTTTCAAAAGTCAGAGTGGTAAACCACATGCTACCCAAACCGCAGAGGGTAAAGTCCACAGATAATTATGTGGTAATTTTCAAAAGTCAGAGGGATAGACTGCACGTGATCCAAATCATAGGGATAAAGTGAAATCTACCCTTACAATTTTTTCAGTAGATTTACATTGAAATATGAAGTGATTATAGAGGTGTGTGATACATGTAATTAGACTTTCGTAGTCTTATGTATAGGACATGGTAGGATGATTCATGTTAATAAACAAATATAAATACAAAATTTAAAAACATATTAAAATAATGGGTAAATTATACTTGTGGTCCTTGTATTTTATTTCTTGTGTCATTTTGGTCCATACATTTTCAATTGACTCAATTTTGATCCTTAATTTTAGATTTTTTATCAATTTGGTCTAATTAATTACAATTTAATATTTTTTATAAAAAATACGCATATAATGTCATGTATCATATTTTTACGAGCAAAATTATAAATTTATTCAACTAATAATTTAGTGAATTTTTTTTTTTTAAACAAAAACACTAATTACGACAAAAATTGAAATTAAGGATCAAAATTGAGTCAATTAAAATGTAGAAATCAAAATGACACAAGATGTAAAATGTAAGGACTACCAATATCATTTGTCCTAAAATATAATTGAGTGAGATTGTGTAGAAGATCATATCAAAAGCGGTTTATATGGCTCATTAGTATAGTTTCTTATGTTATGGTTTTACTGCCCAACACCACAGAGGTTAATTGGCAATCAACATGAGAGATCATGATGAAGGTGATAAATCGTAGCAAAAATGGAGAATTAGTACAATTTTATTCTAATTGTTAGTCCATGACCAATGTAAAGCAAAGTACTTATTACATATAGAATTCATTGAGGAAGTGGGAGGTTATTGTTCCTTCAAATGAAATTTAAGCATCATAAGTTTTGTAAATAGTTGAATAATGATTGGAATACATTAAAACAATATTATGACCAAATGAAACAAATTAGCATTAATATATCAAGCTCTCTTCCTCTCCATCCGATCTGAAGACCGCTTTCTTAGCCCACAGAGCTGCCTCTCCCACACCTCCTTAGGGAAAGTTGATCCTCTTTCTTTTACACTGCAGCATCCTAACGAAGAATCAACCAAACCCAGCTCATAATCGTATATTCTGCGTGAACTCGGATCAGACAGTGTCTCGTAAGCCTTTCTGAGCTCAATGAACCGCATGGTGGACTCCTCTTTGGTTGATGGAGGACACACATCAGGGTGGTACTGAAGAGCCATTGTTCTATAAGCCTTCTTGATTTCATCAAAACCTACATTCTCTGAATCAAGAGAAAGAACTTCATAGAAATTGGTGTCTACTTTTTGTATGGCCAAATTTTTAGCACTGCATGATATAGTTTTGGGCTTATAGAAACCCTTTTGCCTAGTCCTAAGCCAGGGAACCATTTTTTGCATCTTGGGACTCATCTGCAAGCAAACATCCATTTTGAATCAATCACACACGCACACGCACACACACAGATCTTGGGTTATTCATATGGATGGAGTGTTTGAGGACTATATATATAGAGAATACATGTTAGCTAGGTTATTACTTTTTAAGGGTATGCTCCTCTCCAGTTGGGCATCCCAATTGGAGGGTGTTGTTGGCCTTTGTGGGTCTTATCGCGGG
>JAPPVO010000059.1:109754939-109823199 GCA_030407325.1 Camellia japonica
AATCTATGAACTAAATTAATCTGATCTTAAATAATTCTTTCAGATGTAAATATAATTTAATATTAGACATATTTTAAGAATAAATATATAATTTCTCAATTGAAGTTTTAGAATATTAATAAATATACCAAATATATATATTCATATATTTTTTTTATTTTTGTTATAAAAACTTTTATTATATTTTTGCTATTTTAAAAAATAAATAAGTGGGTAATGTGATGGATGGGCATCAACCAAAAAGATTTTTTTAAAATTGGATTGACGTATAGCATAAAAATCAGCCAAATTCAGTTGTACATTACTTTAAATATTAGCTCATATTTATCATAACTTAACAAATTAATCACACATGAACTTAAATTAATTATTATTAACTATTTTCACTAATTAATTGATGAATTTTTAAATTGACTCGAACATAAAACTAGAATAAATTTTATATTTTAGGTTGACCCAATATTATATAATTTTTTCATACATAAATATAGTTAATTATTTGTGTAAGAATTTTTAATATAAATACATAAATTTTTTACAAATAAATATGCCAAAAATATACACACATTTTCTTATTTTTTAAAATGGCAGCAGAGGAAAAGAGAAAACAAGGAAGATGAGGGGTTTGGTGGAGCCCATAGTGAAGTGTCTATTCGGTTACACAGTACTAGACAATTTACATTCTTCCGGTGTTATGTTACCCGGAAAAATAAGTTTGTCCAGCGTTTTGTTGCTATATATTTACAGAGGCACTTTCTTCCAAATGAACGCTATATATACATAATTATTTGAAATTGGATCATATTGATCATAGTGTTTTGTTGCTATACATTGCTATACAAATTGAATTACTCTAGTGTCATGTTGCCAAACTATAATAAATTTGTCTAGGCACTTGTCGTTGTACATTGAAAGATTTACTTTTTCCTTCAAACATCCATAAATCAAACACGTATCCATAAAATCATAGATAAAAAGTATCCATAAAATTATTCATTAAAAAAATCAGTGTACGAATATCCATAAAAGCATCCATAAAATTTGTCATTGTTTGCATCTTTTAATCAAACATGTTTTCACAATTCGTCTATATTGATAGTTTCGGTAGTTACTACATCAGGATTGACAAGAGTACGGAATTGATGAATATGGATTGTATATGCTTTCTCTCATCCACTAGCACACGGGTGATGAAAATGAATCAAATTATTTGCTATCAGAAGTACTGGATGACCAGGTTGCAAATAAACATATAACAAAGAAATCAATAAGTAGAATTACAAAATAAGACATAGTAATGATCAAAGTAGGCTCGGTAGTTACCTACACGAAATGGTTTTCATTTATAAATCCTATGCAGATATCTCTTCGATCAGGTGTTGCAATCAATACCACTCTAAGTGGTAGAAATATCAAGCATTGTTGCATAGATAAATGATAAAGATCGACTTGGTAGTATGATGCTATCAAATGGCCCATGTAGGGCATAGTCATCCACTGATTAAATCCAGGGCGAGGTTCAAAGTAGGATAAGATAGAGGTAAGGTCATCAATCCTTTCTTGTGAACCAAACAGTTGCACGTATTGCTTTACATTCGAATGTAGCTCAGTCAACAAGTTTCGCCTAACTTGTAACGCCCAAAAAAAAAAAAATAATAATAATAATAATAATAACAATAATCTCTAATAAACATGTCAGACCCAAATCTCCAACATTTGCATATACATAATCATGAGAGTTTTACAAAAGTTTCCACATGCGATTATACATTCAACGACCTTAGTACATAATCTATAGCATGTGAAATAACCCATCAAAAGTAAATATATGCCCTAAAGGACCACCAAATCCAAGGCTTAACCCTGGTTACACAAAATGGTTACTCGAACCCATACAAATATAGCCCTTGGCAAAAATACATTCACAACAAAACAAGAGCTTCGTGCTCCAACATACACATCCATGCCCTTAGTTTGGCGGAATTACCACATCTTTTCCTGCACCAAAATCCCATAGGGTGAGCATAAAACACAGTAGGAAATATTTTTAACAAAGTATATACATTTTATACAAGTCTCATGAAATGGAATGTACATGCTATGCCATGCCTTTAAAAGAAAGTCTCATTTTCATCATTTGAAAACCATCATGCACAATGAAATCTTAAAATTTGAACAAGATTCAACAATTTTTAAATCAAGTTCAAGGGGCAGTAAATACGACTTAGGTAATCCGTAGGTTGGTGTCTGTAAATAGGCATAACTAGCACTACCAAAACTCCACTTTACCGGTAGCTAACCGGACGGCACGTGGTACCTCCTCTGCGCGTGTTTTCGGTCTTTCACTTTGGACACTCAGGCCAACTTAATCACTTTCATCTACACCCTTTATCCGGACTTACCAACGTATTTACCCCAAAGCATTTCAATGAGATCTTATATCACAACATTCTTTTCTCAAAGCAAAAGTTTTCAAATCTCAATTCAAAATTTGTAACAACCAAATAAATTGAAATACCAATGCAATATATATCAAGGCATTATAATAGTCTTCCATTTGCAATATTTTCCACACAATTTCTCCATTTTAACCACAATTTCCATTTCCATTTCCAATGCAATTTCATAACATATCATGTATGGATTTATATCTATCCAAGTGTAGCAACACTCTCTCCCGCACGTGCAGCACTCTCTCCTGCCCTTCTTTCCACTCGTGCATATAAAGCAGAATGCACCATGGACACCCCCTTTTTTCTCTGCACGTGCAGCCTTACCTCCCGCACGTGCGGCCCCCACTTTGCACGTGGGGCCCAAGCCCCCGCACGTGCGATTCTGCCTCCCAGCCAGAAAATTTCTCGGCTCGACCCATGACACCCTGGATCCAACCTCGCAACTTCCGAAAAAAGTGAAACTCGGAATTGAAATAAGTAAGAACGAGAATTTAGAGAAAAATGTTTTTTTTAAACAATGAACCGAACAATTGACAAGACCTCATATTAAAAACCGACACTCTAATAAAAGTAAACCCAACATAACTCAAAGAAGATGAGGCGAATTATGTACCCGGTCATCACAACCTCCCTATCATAGGAAATTTCGTCCCCGAAATTAAATCCAACTACCCAAACAAAAGGGTTACAAGCAAACAAAACCACGCTATCACAATTTCAAAACAACGGGTTTGTTTGGGAAGTGGGTTGGCTTTTTGGCTTTTTTAGCTTGGGGCTAAAAAGTCTCATTTGGGAAGGGCTTTTTGGCTTTTTTGTAAGAGAAAGAATGTAATGATTATGGGTTGGATGTGATGTTTTGTCTTATTGGGCTAAAATAGCCTATTTTGTCTTATATGGCTATTTTAGCCCAAATCTTGCTTCCCAAACGAAGGCAATATCAATTCTCAACCAAAGGTCACCATTATCGACATGGTTTCCAAGTGCCTAAGTCACAATGTTAACAACAACGGTTCGTGATACCACATAAGCAAGAAACTCTCCAACAACAATAATGGCAATTTATACTAATCTCATGCCTTTAAATAACAATACACATAACAATACATGGTTACCAATTTTAATACATTTCCCTCAAACACTAGGAAATATTACAAATTAAAACAACGAAGCATTTTCAAACAAATCTAGATACTTGGAGCGGACCTTCGCCTCCTGTTCTCGAGTCGCTTCCTCAACCCCATGGTGCCTCCACAACACCTTTACCAACGGTATGGTCTTTCCCCTCAACACTTGCTCCCGGGTGTCTAAAATTTGCACTAGTCGCTCTTTGTAAGAGGCATCCTCATCTATCTCCAAGTCAACCTAATCTAGGACATAAGAAGGGTCGGGTTCATTCTTCCTAATCATAGATACATGAAACACGTTGTGAACTCCCAAAAGTTGTGGCGGTAAGGCTAACTGTAGACACCCCATTTTTGACCGCCCTTACGACTTGGATGTCATTGCTTGCACACCCAATGATGAGTGAATATGCTTGTAAAGTGCTCAGGGTCCTCAGCCAAATGCCACAGCTTTGAGCCCTCCAAACCTGGCACCCTTGTTGTCTTGTTTTTGGACTAAAACCTTGGATCTTCAAGCCTGCAACCTTTTGTGGCCTGTCGGCCACTTCTTTGGGCTGCCGACCATTGCTTCTGGTTGCCGGCCACCAATGTGTTTTGCAGATATTTTTTGCCAACTGTGCCAGCTGTTTGCACAGATGTATGCATCTGTTCCTAGATGTATGGATGGATGTTTCTTAGGGAGTTCCTTGGTTTTCTATATATAGGAGGCCTCCCCTCTTGCCATGGGGTTAGAAAAATTTTGAAGCAAAATTTTTCCTCTCTCTCTACAATTCTCTATCTCTCTGTCTCTGTCTCTCTCTCTTGTGCAAATTTCTTCACCTTTGCCTATACACTCTTAACCAAACCTCTCCATCTTCAAGTTAAGGTACCTTTGAGCCTTGTTTGAGCTCTTGAGGGTGTGTTTGTCTTGATTTGTTGCCTAGAATTGGTTTTTCTCTTCAAGAGATGATAAGGAGGGGTAAATTGTGTAAACAAAACCTTGAGAATATCCTGTCCCTACTCTGTTTGCTCTCTGTTACAGCAGGACAATCCAGTCATCAGTGGCCGACAGGTCACTATTGATGGCCGGCAGGCCATCACCACTGGACGACAGGCCATCTGCCGGCCACCAGTGTAAAATCCAACAGTACACTTTTGAAGCAGAATAGAACAGGTTTTGAGGTGGAAAACAGTGCAGGTGTTCAACTGTGTAACAGAGGCATTTAACGGTAGAAATAGTGGCCTTTTTCGGGTGGAAGTCCGTGCATGCATGAGCATTCCTCGTTTCCCGAGGCAGAGTAATTAGAATAACTAGTTTAGCACTCTTTTCATGTTGTATTCATGTAAATAATTTGTTCATTTTGGTTTGTTGTAATAATTAGTTAGCTAGAATAGTTAATTAATTCGGTTTGTAATAATTAGTTAAGTAGTTTAGCTAAATTATTCATTTGGGTTTGTAATAGTTAATTAATTAGCTTAGCTTTATCTAGTTAGTTAGTTAGTTTATTTATTCGGACTCTCCTTCGTGAGAGCGCAATGTGTAATAATGTGTATGTCTTCCAACCCCACGTCTTTCTCCCTTTTATTTAACTACTTACGATAGTTAGTTTAGGGCATCATGTTTTGTTTAGCATAATCCATGTTTGCACCCACTTGTTTTGCATGCATCGAGGCTCGGTTCATCATTCTAACTTGTATTGTTATTTAAATACTTCTTTGAATACGTGCTTAGATCGCAAGCTATGAAAATTGATTCATATGCCATATTAGTAGTCGAGCCTAGTACTTGCATATCGTATGTGTTGTATTAGTCATATTGCATAGTTAGGATCATGCATTGTTCTAACTCTTTTATCTTTTTGGCTTGGAGTACTAGGTGAGCTTTTATTTGCTTTAGCATAATTGCATGTGTGTGATTGTTGCCATATCTAGCATGCTTTCGATGAGGCTAAATGCTTAAATGATAAATTGCTTGAATGCCTGTGGATGCAGGCTAATTGCTTGAATTGGAATAATTTGAGTAATGTTTATATGCGATCACTTTTTTCAAATGGTACATATTCGAAATAATTTTGCAAACAAACATGAATCAAATGTTTTAATTTGTGCAAATTAGTCTATACTTTTGTGCGCATTACATATTAATGCTACCCTAATAAACTGGAACAAGAGCATATAATGTAGATAAGATTCATGTCATGATTAGTAAAGGTCGATTTTTGACGGGGCGAGCGAGGGTGCTCAATTCATGACCTTTCCCTCTCGTACCTAAGTTCCCCTAGCCGAGACATTCTTGGTGATGACGGACATGTGGCCTTTGGCACGAGTCTTGGGTTTCCTAAATTTTCCAAAATATTTAGGTGGCGACTCTGTATTTGACAAAGTAGTCCATTTTTAGGAATTTGATTCGAAATCGATTTTCCAAAAGATTTGCCAAATTGAGACTCTTTGGTGTTTATCTATTTCACATTGCACTTGTGAGATCAGATTTAGAACCATGGGAGTCCGATACTGTAGGGCTTATTCGTCTTCCGAAAGGGGGCAAGAAAAGTCGAGCTACAGTTTCTGGCGACTCTATTGGGGAAATTAGAGAACTTGACTTGAATTTCATGATGTGAAAGTTTATTTACACTTATATGTTTCTGTGCATTGCATTTGCATTGGTGCGCCTAAGTCACTATGTTTGCCATCTGCTATTCCTGGACGGTTTGCCGGAGGCTTGCCTAAAAGCTGACCGGTCATGGGCTCTGCCATGATGGGAACACAACCCTTGGATCTGGACTACCGCTGTACTGTTTGATTCTCCTTTCACTTCTCGGTGTTAGGTGTGAGAGGTATATTAGGTAGTCTTACTAAGGTACCCTTCTTTGACCATTCGGCCTAGTTACATTTCAAAAAACCATAGAAACTAGGACATGATGCTCACCCAGATACAGGATTGCGTGAAACCACTTTGCTTGAATAATGAACCCTAGTTCCTGATGAAACTAGGACAGGGTAACCTTACCCTCTCATATGGGTGTTTTGGCTCTCACTTAACTAGTATGTGCTTTACAGTGAAACTGTACAGGAATGTGCGTATCAGTTGCAAGTTTGGTATCTGTTTTGGGAGCAGAATTCAGTATTGAGTGCAGTCCTGCAACTTTGATTACATCTGTGTTGGTAACATCTTAGCTGAGGTGCTGTGCAGTTTCTGATTACTACTTTCTTTTTGCTAGGTAGTTTAACACTATAGCTTCAGACAGTTCGGATATCCCCCAAGTACTCTGGACCCAAGTCTGAAGGCTTTGCAAAGCTGGATATCTTGTTCGGGGACAGCCTTTGGTTACTTCACTCCCATCGGTTATAAGACGGAGAAGAGTCAGACAGAGTTCACTGGTCCAATTTTTACAGCTGTCACCCCTCAATTCATCTGCATCTAGTTAGGCTCAGGGACAGTCTTCTACTGCTAGTCCAGCACGAGATTTCTTGCCTATTTCGATGACACAGTATCCCCCAGTCAGTATAGAGGAATTAATCCATCATCTTCAACAAACAGTTGAAACCCAATAGCAAGGCGCTGCTTGTCAGGCCGAGGTCATAGCCTGTCAGGCTGAGGTAATAAATAGGCTACAACAATAACAGCTGCAGCTAGCTGCGGCCTCTGCATCCCATGCACCTCCCACGGGTATCCCGACACCTGGAGCCGCTGCCCATACTACTAATGTCTAAGAAAATCAGGGCAATCCAGCAAAACAGATCCCAGCACAAGCCTCCAAAGCACCTATGTATGAAACTGAAGCTCCGTTTGAGTTTGAGATTGACCCAACTGTACTCAAGGTCAACAAACTGGAGAAGCTATTCAAGAGAGCACAAGGTGTTAACTCCATCCTGGACATAGAGGACGGGTATACTGACTCTGCAGTGATATTTCCAGATTGGTTCAAAATGCCGCACATAGATCGATTCGACGGCTCTGGAGATCCCATGGTTCATCTACGGCTGTTTTCAGATATCTTGCGGCCAATGGGCCTGACCAGATTGTAGAAGCTGTCTCTCTTTGGCTGGACCATGTCAGCAATAGCGGCTATGTGGTATGTGAAGTTAGAGGATTCTGTTAAGTAGAATTGAGAGGAAATGGCGGAGGCCTTTATTGCTCAGTACTCGTATAACACACAAATCGAGGTCACAACTCATGATCTCGAGGCAACGTGCCAAGAGTCAGAGGAGGGCTTCTCAAAATTTGTGACGAGGTAGAGGGCTAAAACTTCATTGATGACCACAAGGCCTTCCGAGAAAGATCATATAAGGATGGTAGTCCGCAATCTGCACGGGAAGTTGTTGCAGAAGATGATCGTCCTATCTCTGTTCACATTCACAGAGCTCTATGAGATGGGGGTATAGATTCAAGACGCCATGAAACAAGGGCTGATTACAGATGAGAAAGAGCAGGCAAAAATGCCTTTCGTGCACAGTTCCAATGCTATCACCAGTGGTAGCACAATTGCGAGGCCATCAGATGTAAGCGTTGCCACTACCACAACCAAGACTGCCAATCCCTTTTCCAACACACTTCCACAAACTTCCGCTAACCCTGCTTGATCCCAGAAGACCTTTACCCAACTCCACATGACCCTATCTTAAGCCATGAAGGTGTTGGTCAAAAAAGGGCACCTCAAACTGTTAGAGCCTTGCCCAGTGCTTGATCCTCTTCCACCTAAACATAACCCAGCAAAATACTGTGTGTTTCACCAACAGCATGGTCATGATACCGACCAATGCTTCCGACTGTGTCATGAGATTCAAGACCTCATTGACAACAAGGTGATCGCACCACCCCAGAAACCAAATGTAACTACAAACCCTCTCCCGGCCCACAATCAAGTTCCCCCACTTCAAAATCTAAACCTAATCCATACACTAACTATCTCCTACAACCCCAGCGTATATATTACCCCTTCCCATCTACCAAGACTGACGTTGTTCATTCCTAGAAGTACAGATTTGTGCATGATGGACACATCCGCACTTCAACCTAAGCCTGTGGTGGTGACAGTTACAGTGGAAGGGAGGCTGGCCTTAGAGGAAGGTATGAGTCTGTTGTTGGAGAGCTCTGAGGACCTACCTAAGGAGGTGTACGATCCAAGCTGCTACATTGTACCAACTAGTCAAGTCAAGCTAAAATTGGTGTTGCCAACTATAGTGGAGGTTAATGTGGTTAGGGAAGATGGCCTGAGCCAAGGGTTGGATGATTTGGCGGAACTTGAGGAGGATTTAGACAACCTGCAGTTCTTTGACGAGCAGGATCAAGGGGATGTGCAGATTAGCTGGTTTGACTTGAATGGATCAACCGATAACTCAGGGTGGCTGAGTGATGAGCCGGATAAGGAGGAAGGAATTGAATTAAAATATGAAGAAAAGGAAGCTGGAATTGCTGTAGTGGCCGGAAGGGTCGATGAAAAGGTAAAGTTGCTAGAGAACACTGGCATGGAAAATTCAGCTCAGGAACTGAACGCTGTGAGCACTGTGGACACAGAACAGGAAGCTGCATTGAAGCATTTTGAACAAGAGAGGGTTGAAGACAACCAAAAAACAGTACTGCCCCAACACCCTATAGGGGATACCTGTGATGTGAAAGGAATACAAACGGAGCCGGACAACTTTTTGTTGGCTGCTGAAGGTGTATGGTAGGATGATGACGATCTGCATCTAGCCTACATTAACGAAGACTGGGGTGAGTGCCTTCTAGACAACACCTGGTATGCGGAAGAAATAGATCACATGACAAGAAGTGGGCGGTATTTTAAGCCACCGCCCTTAGATCAAGTTGAGGCATCTGGAAAAGACAGAGGTTAAGAGACAGAAAGAGAAGCAGCTGGAGGAAAAAGCAGTGTTGAAGTAGTTTAAGAAAGTCCAAGCTGACATCTCAATTTGGGGTCTTCTCATGGCCTCCCAGGTATATCAACAGGCAGTACTGTCAACAATGGACAAAGCTAAATTGTCCATTGACACTACCCCGAATAGCTTGTGGGATTGGTCTTCCCAGGTGGCGCCAAGCTTACCCTAACCTTTTTTGACAAAGAACTGCTGCTGGAAGGCTCGACTCACAACAAACCCTTGTACATATCGGTTGAGTGCAGAGAGAAATAGGTGCCGGTGGTGTGGATAGACATCGGTTCGACTATCAATGTCTGTCTTTCCTGCACAGCTTGTGCAATTGGCCTTAGACTAACATACTTTGTGTCCATATCCCAAGTAATTTGAGCATACGATAATACGAGCAGGGAGGTCACGGATATGGTGCAAATTAGAGTTTAGGTGGGCCCGACTCAGCAAGATGTCAAGTTTCATGTCCTAGATGTGCCGGCCACCTTCAATTTACTATTAGGGTGGCCTTGGTTGCATCATATGAAAGCTGTCTTCTACACCCTCCGCCAAATGTTGAAATACCCTTATGGGGTAGGAATGGCTATTGTTTTTGGGAATTCATCCATTCACCCGCCGCTGGAGGTAACTACGCCAGTGTTGGAGATCACTCAAGGCGAGGAGGATGTATTCCTCTCGGGTTTCACTCTAGTTGAATCTTGGGTAGTACAGACCATTTTGGCCGCAGATGAGGGCATGTATGTCAGCGCCCAGTCTATCTATTTCATGAACGAACTACAGCATGTTCTGGGAATGAGACTTGGAAGGAGTGGCCGAAAAGGCACGACAGCATTGACAGATGTGTCGCATAACCTGCATGCCTTTGGTTTGGGCTATGTACCCACCAAAGGGGACTAGATCAGGAAAATAGAAGAGATGATAGGCAGAGCTAGAGCCAAGCAAGCCGAGAAACACTATGAGCTTATTCACAGGCCAATCTAGGGAATGCTGAATGGCCGCTTTGTTCGGGAGGGAGAAGATTTTCCTTTTTGCGGCTTTCTCAAGCCCTGGATGAATTCATCGAATCAGCGTGTCCCCGGGTTCGAGATCTTTTTTGACCTATAGTTGTAGAATAGTGATATTCAGGAAAAGGATGAACCAAGCATGGAAGCTGAGCAGAACATGGAAAGTGACTCAAATAGCGGCAAACTTGGAGTAGGGGCAACACTGGCTTGTCTCTTAATGCGGCTGACTCAGAGAACTTGGGGGATAACCTTACCATCTCCATGATCGGGGAAGAATCGAGTGTGAACCCAACCAATAGTATTTTGGATGCATCAGAGGCACCATCTCTTATCTGACAGCTGGAGGAGGGTTATCTGTCTAGTTCTGACTCGGGTGATGAGCTAGAATCTAATTCCATCAAGTCTGTGGGGTCGAGATCAGATTCCAGTTCTTCTGAGTCTGAGTCTGGTATTCCCGAGAGTGGTAACCCGGATGCCAAGGTCTTGTCCAGGTCCTCTTTTTCTTTTGCTTTTGAGTCGGTTATAACTGAGGAGCTGAAACTTATGAATGAGAACGCTGCCGATTTTGAGTATTTCTCTATGCCGTTTATTTATTGTATTGACCAAGATTTTCAGAATTTTAATGAAAATGAAGATGAAGGAATTCCTCTGGTTTTGAAAAACTTGATTAATTGAGAGGAGGAGAGGTTTGCTAAACCTTGTACTGATGAAATCATTGCTATTAATGTAGGTACTAAAAAGGATCCACGTCTGGTCCAGATCGAGTCCACATTGTCTTCGGAGGAGTGCGAGCGCTTAGTCACTTTGTTAAAAGATTTCAAAAATATTTTCACATGGTCCTACGAAGACATGCCTAGAATTGATCTTGAGATTGTACAGCATTAGATCCCTCTTGACCCCGAGGCCTGACCGGTCAAGCAGAAGTCGCATCGCATCCGTTCGGATTGGGCGCTAAAAATCAAGGAAGAGGTCACTGTAGACACCTCATTTTTGACCGTCCTCAAGACTTGGACGTCATCACTTGTGCATTTGATGATTATAGTTGCATGTGTTTGTTTTGAGTGCCCGAAGTCCTCGGCGGAACGCCTTCTCTTTGAGCCTTTGGACCTTGTAGTTTCTGTGCCTTGTTTTGGATCAAAACTTGGTGCCTGGAACTTATGGTGACCTATCAACCACCACCAGAGGCTGTCGGCCATGGCCCTTGGTTGTCGGCCATTGGTGTGGCCGGTCGGCCACCAGTCTCTTTTTCCAGATATTTGTTGACAACTGTGCTAGCTGTTAGCACATTGAGCTGCATCTCCCTACACGTGTATGGTAGGATGTTTTTAAGCTCAAGACTTGTTTTTTAATATATAGGGGGTTCCTCCCCCATTTTTAAAAGTTTAGAAAATTTAGAGCAAATCTCTCTCTCTCTCTCTCTCTCTCTTACAATTTTGTGCCGAATTGCTTGTTTTCTCTACACTTTTGCATACACATCCTAAATCAAATCCTCCTACCTTTGAGCTGAGGTTACTTGGTATCTTCTTGGAGCTCTTGAAGGAGGCTTTAACTTGGTTTTGTGCCTAGAATTGCCCTTTGCTTCAAGAGGTAGTTTACTTGCCTTGTTTACTTTGTTTTACAAGCTTGTTTTACCATCTTTTCTTACTGTTTTGGGGCTGGTTTTGAACTGAGAAAAACTCTATTTTTGTGGCCTAAAAGTGCTGGTTTGAGCCCTTTTTTAGTTAAGGAGTGGTTCACCCTTCTTGTTTATTAGTTTGTAAATCTTTTGTACCTTTATTCATCACTTTCAAATCAAATTCTTTGGGCCTTTTAACCACTGAATTTTAGAGGTTTTTCAGTGGCAAAAAACTTATTTTGTGGTCCAAATTTGGAGGGGTTAGCCTCCCCTCCTTGTGTCTTGTTTGCATGCCTAGTTAGCTCCACATGTTAGCATATTTTTCTAACTTAACTTAGATCAAGTCCAGCATTTTTAGCCTTTAAAATAACCTATTTTAGCTCTATTTTGGGGTGGTTAGTTCATTTGAGTCTTGTTTTGCATAGTTGTAGTGTAACCCCTTTCACTAGCTTAGTGTTTTAAGGCTTTAACCATCATTGGTGTGAGTTAATTGCATGTTTTAGTGCTTTTTCTACTTCATTTCAGCACTTATAATCTCTGTAATCTCCCTCATTTCTTCACCTTTTGGTTTTGCTTTGAAAGTGGTTTCAAACCACTTGTTTGCCTAAGTGTGAAATGGAGGTGCTACACCTAATGGTTTAATCCCTTAGGGGGGTTCATTACCAACAGTGTAATGCCTCTTTCATGCCCAAAGCAACTTGTGGTTTGAGCCCTCTTTCCATTAGAGGACACTCACCAATGGACTTAATGGATTAAAGAATGATTTGGTAATTAAAATGAGTAAACAAAATTGACAAGTAGAAGAAGTAAGATACGCATCTCTTTGTGTTGCATTGCATGTGTTCAAATCGGATGTTAATTTGAACACAAGGAAAATGGAACATTTCATACTCAAAAGTGATGAAATGTGCCACTTTTCTTGGTCTCCATTGCCCTTGATCATGCATGATAGGGTGATGGTCATTTGAGTCTTGCTCTTGCATTTATTAAGCTTGCACAATTGGTTTCACAAGCCATCATGTAATGAAATTGCTCGATTGATGGTTTGTGAACCCAAGTTTTGTCCCTCATTTGATTTCCCAATGAAAAGAAGAGGCAAAGTGTGCAAACAACCCTTGAGAATACACTGTTTTGCTTTGTTTGCTCTCTGTTGTAGCAAGTCCAGACTATCAGTGGCTGACCGCCCACCAATGGTAGCCAATCGGCCCTTTGTCGGCCATCAATGAAATCTGCACAGTGTATTGGTAAGGTGAAGCAGAGGTGTTCTGGAAGTGGACAGCTTTGTTGGTGTTCATATATGCAAACTGAGGCTTTCAGCAGCAAGGCAGTGGCTTTTCGGGTGAAAGATCTAGCATGCATACATCCCTCGCTTCCCAAGATTAGCTAATTAGTTTAATTAGCAATAGATCAAATACGTGTTGTAATTAATTAGCTGTAGCTAATTAAGAGTTGTAAATAATTAGTTAGTTTAACTAGTTATTCAATTTCATTTTGTAAGTAGTTAACTAGTTAGTTAGTTAATTGGTTTCAAGTTTTGTATTAGTTAGCTTAATTAGCGTATCTAGTTGGTTAGCTTATTCATTCAGACCCTCCTTCACGAGGGCATAATGTTGTAATAAGTGTGTGTGCGTGTGTGTATGTCTTACAACCCCACTTCTTCTCCCTTTTATTTAATCATTTTTGATGGTTAGATTAGGGTCATATTTCAGATTAGCATACCTTATGCTTGCATCCATTCATTCGTATTGCATGCACCGTGGCTCGGCGCATCATTCAAACTACATTGTCATTTCAATACCATCTTTGAATACGTGTTTAATCGCATGTTATCAAATTGATCCATATACCATATTAGTAGTCGAGCCTATTAATTGCATATTATATGTGTTGCATTAGGCATGTTGTATAGTTAGGAATCATGCATATTTTACTAACTCATATCTTCTTAGCTTGGAGTACTAAGTGAGTTTTTATGCTTTAGCATACTTGCATAAATGTGAATGTTGCCATGTCTAGCATGCTTACCATAAGGCTATGTGCTTAAATGCTAAACTGCATGAATGCCTGTGGATGGAGGCTTGTTGTTTGAATTGGAATGATTCAACAAATGTAAGTTTTAAGCCCACTTTGTTGAGTGGCAAATCATGTTTTAAGCCCACTTGAGGTGGCAAATTCAAACCATTTTTGCAAACAAACATAAGTTAAATTGTTCCAAATTGAGCAAACTAGTCTATACTTGCTTGTGCGCATCACATAGTAAAGCTAGTTTAATAACCGGAATGAGAACACATAATGTTTATAAAAATCATATCATGATTAGTATAGGCCGATCTTTGATCGGGCGAGTGGGGGTGCTCAATTCATGACCTTTCCCTCTCGTACCTAAGTTCCCGAGCCGAGGTAACTTTGGTGACGATGGACACATGGCCTTTGGCACGAGTCATGGGTTTTCTAAATTTTTCCAAAAATAAAATATTTAGGTGGCGACTCTGTATCTGGCAAAGCAGTCCAATTTTGGCATTATTTGATTTAAAATCGATTTTCCAAAAAGGTTTGCCGGATTTGGACTCTTTGGTGTTTATCAATTTTGCATTGCACTTGTGAGATTAGATTCAGAACCGTGTGAGTCCGAACTGTAGGGCTTCTTTCAAACCTTCTGAGAGGGGGCGCGAGAAGCTAAGCTACAGTCACCAAGCAGATCGAGGTAGGTTTTTTGTTAGTATCTGAGTATCCGACTTGGTTGGCCAACATCGTTCCAATGCTGAAAAAGGATGGTAGAATCCAAGTGTTTGGCGCACATTGATGAGTTAGTGGATTTCACTGCGGGTCATGCATTGCTGTCATTTATGGATAGGTTTTTCGGGTACAAGCAGATTCTGATAGTGCCCGAGGACAGAGAGAAAATCGCATTCACCACGCCGTGAGGTACCTACTGCTACCGGGTTATGCCGTTTGGGCTGAAGAATGTCAGAGCTACCTATCAGAGGGCTACGACCACCATTTTGCATGACATGATCCACAAAGAGATCGAGGTGTACGTGGATGACATGATTGTCAAGTCCAAAGAAAGAGAGGGTCACTACACTGCTTTGAAGAAATTTTTTCAACGGATCAGAGAATATAGAGTGAGGTTAAACTCGCAGAAATGCACCTTGGGCGTAACAGTAGGGAAAATGCTGGGCTTTTTTATCACACAGAGTGGCGTCGAAGTAGATCCTTCCAAAATCAAGGCCATCCTAGAAATGCCACCACCAAGGATTGAAAAGGAGGTGCGAGGCTTTCTGGGTAAAGTGCAATTCATAAGACGGTTTATTTCCAAATTAACCTTGACTTGTGAACCACTATTTGGCCTCTTGAAGAAAGGGAAGAAATTTCGATGGTATAATCGATGTCAATTTGCCTTTGAGCAGGTTAAGCAATACCTCCAGAATCCACCTGTGTTGTGGCCAACAGAGCCGAGAAAGCCTTTGATTCTGTACCCGTCAGTAACAGACACGACTATGGGATGCATGCTTGCTCAGGAATCTGAAGATGGGATGGAGAAAGCGATTTACTACTTGAGCAAGAAAATGCTGGATTACGAGACCTGCTATACTCCGTTGGAGAAAGCTTGCTTAGCCTTGGTATGGGCTATCCGGAAATTGAGGCACTACTTGTTAGCTCACTCTGTAATCCTGATTTCGAGATTAGACCCCATCAAATATCTCTTTGAGAAACCAGTGCTTACGAGTAGGCTAGCTTGTTGGTTGCTTCTCTTCTTCGAATTTGATCTCAAATATGTCACTCGCAAGTCGGTCAAGGGAAGAACTGTAGCGGAGTTCCCAGCAAATCACCCAGTAGAAGGAGATGTGACGGTGGAATACATTTTCCCAGATAAAGCCATTCTGCAAGTTAAGGAGGAGACTTGGATGATGTACTTTGAAGGAGCATCCAATCAGTATGGTTATGGGATAGGTGTGTTGCTGATAGCACTTGACGACTCTCATATACCTTTAGCCTTCAAGCTCCGGTTCAAGGTGTCCAACAATGAAGCAGAATATGAAGCGTGTATTGCTGGTTTAGAAGCAACCCTGGAACTAGGGGCAAAAAGGTTGGATGTTATCGGGGACTTGAACTTAGTTATTTCTCAAGCAAATGGAGACTGGAAAGTCAAAGAAGAAAAGATGAAGGTTTACCACCAGACCCTGGATGTTCTGATTCCTAGGTTTGAAAAGCTGACTTTCATGTATCTACTAAGAGAGAACAATAGGTTTGCTGATGCTTTAGCAACTCTATTTTTTATGGTAGACATCCCACTTGGAGTTTGAATCGTCCGATTATCATCAAGCAAAAATACATGCCAGCTTACGAAACTATCGGTGTAATAGATGAAGCGCAAGACAAAAATCCCTGGTACTACGATATTTGGAATTTCTTGGAAAATGAGATTTATCCACCAGGGGCAAATGCCAAGGACAAAAGGGGAATACGGTGAATGGCCATCCAATTTATCATCTGCGGAGGTAAATTGTATAAAAGAGGTCATCTGGGAATGCACAAGTTATGTGTCAAAGAAGAAGAATTAAAGCACCTAATGGAGGCTATCCATGGCGGGGAGTGCGGGGTGCACATGAACAGAGTGATGCTAGCCCGGAAGATTCTCAGGCAAGGTTACTACTAGTCCACCATGGAGAAGGATTGTATTGGTTTCATTCGGCGATGCCACAAATTCCAAATTCATGCCAATCGCATGAATATCTCGCTGTCAAAACTGTACAACATGACTTCGCCATGGCCTTTCTCAGTCTGGAGAATCGACGTCATCGGCGCAGTCACGCCAAAAGGATCGAATGTGCATGAATGTATCTTGGTGACAATTGATTACTTTACAAAGTGGGTAGAAGCTCACTCCTATGCCGTGTTGAAAGTATCGCATGTGGCCAAGTTCATCAGACACAATATCATTCGCCAATATGGAGTCCCAAGCGAGATCATATCAGATAATGGCTTCCACTTCAAGAAAGAGGTGATAGACTTGTTGGAGAAATACAATGTGGCTTTCCATAAGTCATTCACATACAGGCTGCAAACCAATGGAGTTGTCGAAGTTGCCAACAAGAACATCAAGAATATCTTGCAGAAGATGGTTGAGACCTACAGGGACTGGCCAGATAAATTGCTATCCGCACACTTGGGTTATAGAACTTTAATCTGAACGTCTACAGGGGCAACTCCTTATTTTCTTGTTTATGGGATGGAAGTCGTTTTGCCAATTAAAATAGAAGTCCCGTCGCTGCGAGTTATGGCTGAGAGTCAGATAGCAGAGGCGGACTAGCATCAGAGCAGATTTGAGGAGTTAATGTTGTTTGATGAGAGAAGGCTAAAGGCATTGTATCATGTTTAGGGCTACCAGCGCAGGATTGCTGGGCTTTTAACAAGAAAGTTAAGTCCCAGAATCGCAATGAGGGAGATATAGTGTTGAAAGACAACTGAGCTCCCATTCATGACCCTAGGGGCAAGTTCAGACCCAATTGCACTGGTCCTTACATCATCAAAGCTATCTGGTCGGGTGGAGCTGTTATTCTTATGGACTTAGATGGCCTGGAATTTTCACAACCGATCAATATGGACAAGTTAAAGAAATACTATCCCTAAGAGGCTCGCTAGGCCAAAAACCTAGAAGGGCGACCTAGGTAAAAGTTAGAGCATGAAAAATTAGAAATAGAGAAAAACTGAGCTCGCAAAGTTGAAAACCCTAAAGGGTGAGTTTGGAAAAAGTTAGGGCGCAAAAGGAGAGAATTAATACTCGAGTGAACCTGAACCGAACTACGTAAGGCTTGATTCCCATCTTCAGCCATAATCACCTCCAACTCAACTATCCTGTCCATGTGTCTAATCAGGTCGTCTTTGTTTGTTCTTTACCTAAGAGTTCAGTTGTGATCTTCATTCTGAGAAGAAGAGCTAGTTACAATGCAAAGCAGTGGTATTCAAGGGGCAGTTTATGATCTTGTGATTCGGGGTTGTACATCTTGAGGATTGATTCCATGCGTGTCAAGTGGTGATCCCTTTCGCAAATGGTTTTGGAAAGTTTTAATAAAAGTTGATTTTGTTCAAATTTTATCTTTTACAACTTCGACTATTTTGGGACCAAAAGAAAAAATTTTAGTGCTCGCAACTTTAATTTTATTGATTTCAACATAAAGTTCTCCAACTCTCTGATACAAATCAAAGTTACTTTTATTACATTGAAAAAAAACTTGAAAAGAAAGGTCAAAGCAATAAACTAGGGGCATAGGTGAGTCAGGTGCTCCTGCATCCTCTGCTCGTGCTTTTGGAAGCTTTTGAAGCCAAAGTAGGCTCAACTTGTGCCTCATCCTCAAGCCAAGCCAAGCACTCGCTAGAAAGGGCGCAACTGAAACTAGGGACAGGGCCAGAAGCTCTCTCATCCTCCAAGCAATGAGGTACCTAGCCAAGTGTGAACCATGGATCGGGAATGAAGCTAGATATTCTACCTCCTTCTCCAGGTGGGTCTAATCATGCCCGAACTGACGTTTGAACCGGAAAGGAAAGTAGAACACGTAATGCGTGAGGCCGATCAACTGTATGCCAGGCTACCGAGCCATGCTGTAACTCATCTTGGTTAGATTAAGCTAGGTGCAACGCTAAGCTATGTCAGCAGCAGACCTGCCGCACATCCAGTTGCACCATCATCCCTCATTTGGGAAATTCACTAGTCGGTGGCGGAAGAAATAACCTTGAGCTGAGTACTCAGGGCAAGAGTCCACTACCTTCAGCTTATCCATAAGCCACACCTGGGAAGGGATGAAAGAAAAGAGAGATTAAAGAATAGAGAGATGTATGTTGAGAGAAAAGTAAGAAAAGGGTTTTGAGAGAAAAATAGAGCGTGAGTGCCGAGTGATGTGAGAAACACATATAAGAAAGGGTGGGAAACAATACCTGAAGAAGTAGTGGACTCCTCACAAACCTGGTTGTCTCTCGCCGATGAAAGGCATTTGAGCCCATCAAGGTCTCGGCTAGTGCCAAACTAATGGAACTCTTGCCTTCTTTCAAACCTTAGGCCACTTCGATCAACCGAATGCTGGATCCACCAAAATTAAGAGCAAAGAAGGAAATCTGCAAGCATACATAAGCAGAGTGCATATTGTCGAAAACCTCACCAGAGAAGGTTGCCTTTGTTACCGATGTCAGAAAATCGATGAATCAAGCTGGGTACGTTTAGCTCTCCATTGTGGGCCAAAGATCGAGCCTCGTGCAAAGTGAGCCCACACATCTATCCCAAAGCTTGGGTGCGGCCAAAACGGGGCTGAGGTATGATTTTCTTATCGTGTCGGGTTTCTATCAATGCTTGGAATTCTTCAAGTGTCGGGCATATTTCTTGTGCTCTAAAGCAAAAGACGTGTGTAATTGGGTCCCAGCATTAGGCTGTGGCATGGAGGAAAACAAAGTGGAGTTCGGCTCAATGAGAAAAGTGTATTTATGTCGAAACCCCAGAAATTTACCTTTTCCATGCCGTCTAAAGCAGTTATCTAATCTGTGAGCTTCTCGGTAAGGATTATCTCCATTTGTGGAAGAAATTGTAGCTGAAATGAGGTTCTGGAGAAGAAACCACGAAGCAGAACCTTTTGTAGAAGATAAGGCTGTGAGTGGAAACCAGCTATCAACAATCTGGAGGTTCCTCACATGGCCACCCCCTTGTGGCCTGCAGGCCACCTCCTCTGGCCGGCAACCTTCCATTTCTGGTCGGCAACCTCCCATTGGTAGCCGATAGTTCTCATTTCTGGCCTGCCGTCCACCTGTGTGCTGGGCAGTGTTGGTAGCATGTGTTTTGCCTCGATCTTTGTGTTTTGAGGTCTTGTTTTGAGTCTTTTGGTTTTGGCAAGTGTGTTTATTTGTATTTGAGTTGTTTTTGCTTTGTTTATTGAGTTATATTTTGTGCTTTGTATTTTGGTTGTTGGTCGACTCATTATGCGATTAAGAACATCGTGCCAATACAATTGTTCAGTATTCATTTGCAAATTCGATTCCATTTTCATGCAAATATGGTGGTCATGATGCAAAAATAACAACACATTTCATAAAAGCTGCGAGATTTTATTCTGATCATGGTTTTTTACAAAAGTGGAATACAAGATTTCGAAAGAAAAATAAAATCTATTTGAAGCTATACAAGTGCTAATGCTACCAAACAAAAAAGAAACTAGGCAAAAAGTACAAAAACATCAGCGCTGGTCATCTCAGGCTTGAGAGGCCCTCTTCGTCCTCTTCCTCGGAGGGAACTCGAGAGCACTGTCTCCATCGGCATCGCTGTCAGAATTAGACTCTGAACCGGAGCCAGTATCATCTTCGCTCTCTGCCTCAGAACCCTATTCGGTGTCACCTCCGCTCTTGGACCCCGAGCCAGCATCATTTCCACTCTTGGATGACTCAGAATGCCGACTCACTGCCTCCTCAGAGTCACCAGTCCCAGCATCATCATCACTTAAAATAGGCTTTAATGACTACTCTAGCCTCGGGTGCCCCTATCTTTGCCTTGACCACGGCTTACATCTCGCCCATGAGCTAGGGCCTGTCTCTTTCTCCTTCCTGTTGCTGGAGGAGTGCTGTCGATGCTGGTGCTGCTGGTGCCCCCTGTTGCCATCGGTGCAGATGGAATCTAGAAAAAGGAGTTGTCAACATATTAGCTACAGTGTGTGTATCAAGATACAGGCATGGTATGCAGAAGAAGTGTAATGCAAAAATCAGATATAGTATGAGTACGGTGTGTGAGTACAGTGTGCCAATACAGTGTATCAGTGCAGTGTGCCAATACAGTATATTAGTGCAGTTTGCGAAAGACTACAGTTGAAATGCCAGTGTATCAGTATAAAGATGATGGCATGAAGTGAAAACAGAGTTAGTAATGAAATGCCTACTGAACTGAAGGGAATTACCTAGATACCGTGGAAATCGAGCAGCATCTCCCTCCTCTACACCATACCCATCAGAGAAGCCACCAATTCGAGGAGGCTCCCCGTATACTCTATAGATGCCTGCAAGTGCATTTGGATGATCAATGCCTGGAATGAGCATATCTGAAATGGAAATGTGGGGTACAAGTAGTAAAGTGTGGTCCATACCTGAGACGTGCCTCGAACTCCGACAAACTCGTGCCCTGCCTCGGCATTCTCGATTGGGATCTGATAAGCAGTCCCAATCGGCCGTCAACACGTGAGCGCAGTGGGCAGCTCTGGCCAATGAATAGTTTGCTCAATAAGGGGAGCCCCGCTAGTATGGGCCCTGGTCGCCCGAGTTGCCTCGCTTGCCACAGGAGCCCCTATTCCCTAGCTACGCAAACGCCCACGCCCGCCGAAGGAGGCATAAGGTGGATCTGGATAAATGTCAAGTAATCACCCTCATCTCTAAAGAAATCAGCGTCTAGGCCTACCATGAGCTGAATGACTGCGTCAACTGATAGGCTATCTGTTGTCCTTATAGATGCCAAGAGTGGCATTGGAATGGATGGATCAAGCAGGCCCACAGTCTGGCGAATGAATCTCTCGCTCAAAAACCAAGCCCAGCAGACTGGGTCCTCCAGCAGAATTCGGAAGCGCGATGTGTCCCAAGCTCTCGTATACTGATCTCTCACCCCGGCCAGCATCATGGCCTAGGGCTGCCACGCGATCTGCAAATAGGGAATGTACAAATTATTAGTTGCTGTTAGCTGCTAAAGTGTGAATCAAAATAGTGGTAAAGCAAAAATGACTGAGTTTCGAGTTACCTCGGCGGCAACCACTGTGTCAAAGTAATGGTGGAAGAAGGCAAAAGCCTCATGACTCCGGCGCTGACACCGACCATCGTATCGTCATGAGTTGGGAACCACCAGGGGAGCTCCTCCATAAGCTCTGGAGTGAGGACTGGAAAATACTCATAAACCCATAGCTGCAAGGAAAGTGCAGTGATATGTGATCAACAGAGCATAAACAGATGTAGAAAGTGCAAAGCAGAAAGCATAGGGAATGAACAGATACAGAAAGTGTAAAGCAAAAAGCCCGGAGCATGAACAGATATAGAAAGTGCAAAGCAAAAAGCACACGTGTTGAACAGATATAAAATAGAAAATGTGAAGTAGAAAGTATCAGTGCAAAGAGGGAACTAAAATGCATACTTCCCAAGCTCGCAAGTAGCCTGTGATCCGCTCTCCCCTCATGTAGGAGGTAGAGCTCATATAGCAATAAAGAGTAGCGAGGCTAGCTCCGCCCAGTCATAGAACTGCACTCGAGGAAGGGTAACCAGGACACTCAACAGATATAAACCCACAGTGTTCTACCTGTTCGAAAACAAGGTGGTACTGAGGACAAACATTAGGAAGCCCCGGGCATACTGCTCCATCTCCTCTAGTGTCTCGGGCTCGCTCCCGTGGAATTGCTCGGCGAACCAACTATATCTCACCATAGCTGGCTGGTACAGAGGTGGGCGCGCTCCCAACAAGTCGATCCAAGCAGACTTTCACTTCCCCATGTCTGTGTCAAAAAGGATCGGATCACCCCCTACTCCTAGCCTGTGATCATGGCAAAGTCATAGGGAGTCATCGTCATCTTTTTGGCGGTAGAGAGGTGGAAGAAGTTAGTAGTGTCCTACCACCTCTCCACTCGTGCTCCTAGAAGAGGGCGGCTCGCTATAACACACGTCAGTCCAGAATAAAAAAGGCTGAAGCCAGCCTCATCGACAATGTCACAGACCCCGACAGGGAGCTCATCGTACCAATCCCTCGCCATCGTCGCTCTATACCCCCTATAGGCACGGTAGTCTCCCTGTGGCAAAGAATAGATGAATCAGATGAAAGACAGTGTAAGAAATGCAGTTAAAGGAAAGGCAGGAATGCATGAAAACATAGTTCGTTCATACCTCAGTAGTGTTGAACGAAAGGTGAGAGACTGGCTCCCTCAGTAGGAGGTCCTCTGGTACGCCGCGAGTAAAATTGCTGAAGTGCCTAATGTCTCCAATCAGTAATATGTGTTTACGAGGATGACATGTCGCCGGATTGAAGGGTCGCACTCTCAATGGTAACAGCTCTGGCTTAAGCTCTGGCGCAAACTCCGCTTGAAGGTTAGCTTCAATGTCCTTAGTCGCCCCACCAGCCTCCGCAATTACTGACTCCTCTACCTCGGCTATGGCTGGAAACACAGGTGGACCTCGGAAGGGGCTCTGTCATGAGGAATATCGTTTGCCATTTGGAAAATAGGTGAAAGGTAGGTGAGAAGTGAAGAAAAATGGAGAAAAGAGGGTAAACTTGGAAAAAGTCAACCCTAGGAGAGAGAAAATGGAAGAAAAAGTCAAAACCTGGGAAAGTTCATGAAACCCGAGAGAAACTTGAGGGGAACAAGCCTAAAGTGGTGAAAATGAAGAAAAATCGACGAAATCAAAATCTGATCGGTTCAAAATGTAGAGAACCCAGAGGGTTTTATGAAAAAAGTTTGCATGGGGCGTTGGAAAACGCATGTAAAGCACAGATCTAGAGAGAGAAAGTACCTAGAAAGAGAGGGAGAGCTATTTCGGCCTTGTGGGTGTGAGGAAATGAAGCCTTGAGCCCTATATTTAAACACCCGAAGCAAAAAGACCAAGTTGCCCCGAATCTGCCATCGGTGGCTGGCAGGCCACATTTGTGGCCGACAGGGTTTTCTGGTGGCCGCAGGTGGCCGGCAGGTGGTCAGTGGCTCTCAAGTAGGTCCTGGTGCTGTTTTGTGCTTCTGTTTCCTGAGTAGTGCATGGTAGATTCTGTTTTGAAAGCTTGCAGTTGCGTTCTGGTGTGAACATGTCCCACTTGCTACTATGAACGAGGTGTATCCTTTTGAACATGTTGCAATTCCTCCAAGAGGTAAATCGGAGGTTGTCACCGATATTGTTTTATTCATTTTGTCAAATTACGTCTTTGTTCTCTTCCATTGCATAGAATGTGCATTTCACATATATGTATGCTGGACGCATGTATTGCATCATTTATGATTCATTGATAGAACACGTTGTCAATTTTGCATAAAATATGCTCTTATTTCATGCGTAGAATATGCTTTCAAATCTTGCGTAAAACATGCCTTCAATTAAAATCATACGTCGGTTGTCTATTTTGTATAGAATATGTGTTGTCACTGTATCGCACACGTTCACTTTATACATCTATCGCACATGTTCACTTTGTGCATCTATCGTATTTGTTCATTTTGTGCGTCTGTCGCGCACCTCTCTCTTTTATCTTGGGACGCATGAAACCCAACCCTGAGCGGTTTTCGTTTCTCTTGTTTCTCAAGGCGCATGAGGCGCTGCCCTGAGCGTGTTTTATCTCGGGACACGTGAAGCACGAGCTCAAGCAATTTTCTTGTATCTCAGGATGCGTGACATGCTACTCTGGGCGTGTTTTATCTCAGGACGCATGAAGCACGAGCCCGAGTTATTTTTTTGAATCTCAGGACATGTGATGCGCGACTCTAGGCGTGTTTTATCTCAGGACGCGTGAAGCACGAGCCTGAGTGATTTTCTTGTTTCTTAGGACGCGTGAAGCGCGACTCTGGGCGTGTTTTTATCTTGGGAAGCATGAAGCGCGAGCCCGAGCGATTTTCTTGTTTCTCAAGACGTGTGAAACGCGGCCTTGGGCGTGTTATATCTCGGGGATGCATGAAGCACGAGGCTGAGCAGTTTCTCTTGTATCTCAGGACACGTGAAGCGTGACCTTGAATGGGTTTGATCTTGGGGCGCGTAAAGCGTGACCCTTACCAGTTTTTCTCTTATCTCAAGATGTGTGGAAACGCGACCTTGAGTGGCTTTTATCTCGGGACGTGTGAAACGTGTTCACGTGACCTTGAGCGATTTTCGTTTCTCTTATTTCGGGATGCGTGAAGCGCAAGCCCGAGTGGTTCCTGTTTTATCTCGGGACGCTTGAAACACGACCTTGAGCAATTTTCATTTCTCAAGTTCTCAGGATGCCTGAAACGTAACCCTGAGCAGTGTTTTCTTTCCTTGTCTCGTGTTTTGGCGTGGTCAGAGTGTGTTATATATTTTTTTATAGGGAACCTGTGTTGGTTTTAAGCTTGAAGCTACTCATTCATATGTGATTAACTTATTTTTGCTTGTCGTATTTGTTATTGCTTATTGCATCATCTTACGTGATCACGAGTTTTCAAAATAGCCGGCTTCGCGAAGCGTGTTAGTCCAGCTTCAAAGTATCTTTATGCATATCATTTGCATCTTGCCCCAGAACTATGCTGGTTTGATTCCTTGTAAAGGGATACGTAGACAGCTTGTGAGTGCAACCATTTTAAATTATGTTTTGATTGTTGTTCCAAGTCTGACGGTTTTATCAAAATGGGTCGTCTCTAGGCTTTGACATTCACTCGCGTCATTTCATGACTCTAAGTTTTGTCAAAGAGGGGCAACTGTAGACACCCCATTTTGACCGTCCTTACGACTTGGACGTCATCGCTTGTCACCCAATGATGAGTAAATATGCTTATCAAGTGCTCAGGGTCCTCAGCGGAATGCCACAGCTTTGAGCCGTCCAAACCTTGCACCCCTGTTGCCTTGTTTTTGGACCAAAACCTTGGATCTTCAAACCTGCAACCTTTTATGGCTTGCCGGCCACTTCTTTGGGCTGCCGGCCATTGCTTCTGGTTACCGGCCACCAGTAGTGGCCTGCTGGCCACTAATGTGTTTTACAGATATTTTCTGCCAATTGTGCCAGCTGTTTGCACAGATGCATGCATCTGCTCTCACGTATATGGATGGATGTTTCTAAGGGAGTTGTTTGCTTTTCTATATATAGGAGGCCTCCTCTCTTGCCATGGGGTTATAAAAATTTTGGAGCAAAATTTTTTCTCTCTCTCTCTCTCTCTTGCAAATTTCTTCATCTTTGCCTATACACCCTTCACCTTTGCCTATACACTCTTAACCAAACCTCTCCATCTTCAAGTTAAGGTACCTTTGAGCCTTATTTGAGCTCTTGAGGGTGTGTTTGTCTTGATTTGTTGCCTAGAATTGGTTCTCCCTTCAAGATATGATAAGGAGGGGTAAATTATGCAAACAAACCCTTGAGAATACCTTGTCCCTGCTCTGTTTGCTCTCTGTTGCAGCAGGAAAATCCAATTATTAGGCCAGCAGGCCACTATTGATGGCCGGCAGGCCATCTGCCGGCCACCTACCGACCACCAGTACAAAATCCAGCAGTATACTTTTAAAGCAAAACATAACATGTTCTGAGGTGGAAAACAGTGCAAGTGTTCAACTATACAATAGAGGCATTTAGCGGCAGAAACAGTGGCCTTTTTTAGGTGGAAGTCCGTGCATGCATGAGCATTCCTTGTTTCCCTAGGCGAAATAATTAGAATAACTAGTTTAGCACTCTTTTTATGTTGTATTCATGTAAATAATTAGTGCATTTTGGTTTGTTGTAATAATTAGTTAGCTAGAATAGTTAATTAATTCAGTTTGTAATAACTAGTTAAGTAGTTTAGCTAAACTATTCATTTGGGTTTGTAATAATTAATTAATTAATTAACTTAGCTTTAGGTAGTTAGTTAGTTAGTTTATTTATTCGAACTCTCCTTCGTGAGAGCGCAATGTGTAATAATGTGTATGTCTTCCAACCCCACGTCTTTCTCTCTTTTATTTAATTGCTTATAATGGTTAGTTTAGGGCATCATGTTTTGTTTAGCATAATCCATGTTTGCACCCACTTGTTTTGCATGCACCAAGGCTCGGTTCATCATTCTAACTTGCATTGTCGTTTAAATACTTCTTTGAATACGTGTTTAGACCGCATTTTATCAAAATTGATTCATATGCCATATTAGTAGCCGAGCCTAGTAATTATATATCGTCTGTGTTACATTAGTCATATTGCATAGTTAGGATTATGCATTATTCTAACTCTTTCATCTTTTTGACTTGGAGTACTAGGTGAGCTTTTATTTGCTTTAGTTTATTTCACATATGTGATTGTTGCCATGTCTAGCATGCTTGCCATGAGGCTAAATGCTTAAATGATAAATTGCTTGAATGCCTGGATGAAGGCTAATTGCTTGAATTGGAATATATGCGATCACTTTTTTCAAGTGGTACTGTAGACACCCCATTTTTGACGGCCCTTACGACTTGGACGTCATCGCTTGCACACCCGATGATGAGTGTATATGCTTATCAAGTGCTCGAAGTCCTCAGCGGAATGCCACAGCTTTGAGCCTTTCAAACTTGCACACCTGTTGCCTTGTTTTTGGACCAAAACCCTAGCTTTTCAAGCTTGCAACCCCTTTGGGCTGTCAGCCATCACTTTTGGTTGGTGGCCATTGATGTGGCCTTCCGGCCACCAGTGTCTTTTGCTAATATTTTGTGACAATTGTGCCAGCTGTTTGCATAGATGCTTGCATCTGTTCCCACGTATATGGTTGAATGTTCTTGAGGAAAAGTGTTTTCTATATATAGGAGACCTCCCTCTCTTGTTTTAAGGTTAGAAAAATTTTGGAGCAAAATTTTTCCTCTCTCTACAATTCTCTCTCTCTCTCTCTCTCTCTCTCTCTCTCTCTCTCTTACAAATTTCTTAATCTTTGCCTATACACTCTTCACTTTTGCCAATACACTCTAAACCAAACCTTCTCATCTTTGAGTTGAGGTATCTTTGAGCCTTGTTTGAGCTCTTGAGGGTGTGTTTGCTTGGTTTTATTGCATGGAATTGATTTCCTCTTCAAAATGTATAAAGCTTTGTCTTTTTACTTGCTTTAACTACTCTTTTTCTTACTATTTTTCTACTTTTTTTGGGCTATAAAAACTCTGTATTTTTTGGCTGAAACTTGGGTTTTAAAGCCATTAAAGGTTGAGGGGTGGTTCACCCTTCTTTGCACCTTGTTTTGGAGGCCTTTCCCCTTGTGTTTCCCATCCTTTTACTATATGCTTTTGAGCTTTTAAACACAGTTTTTCAGAGTTATTTCAGTGGCCAAAATCATGTTTTGATGGCCAAATTTGGAGGGGTTAGCCTCCCCTTCTTGTATCTTGCTTACTAGCCTAGCTTGTGCCATGTTTTAACATATTAATCTAGTTATTTTTGTTTAATTCCAGTATGTTTTAGGACTATGTTTAGGCTGTTTTAGGACTATTTTTGGTTGACAGTTGCATTTGAGCTTTGTTTTGCATGCTTATAGTGTAATTGTCCTCATGAGTTTGGTGTTTTAGGCCTTAGACACCATCTTCTTTGAGTTGATTGCATTTATTTATGCTTTTCCATACTTGTGATGACTTTTAATCACTTCTACAACCTCCCTCCTTTTTTGGCTTTTGTTTTGCTTTAAAAGTGGTTCAAACAACTTGTTTGTTTAAGCATGAGATTGAGATGTCATGCTTAATGGTTTAATCCCTTATGGGGTTCATTACCAACGGTATGATGTCTCTTTCATGCTCAAAGCAACTCTTGGTTTGAGCCCTCTTTCCATTAGAGGACTTAAACTCACCATTGGACTCAATGAATTAAAGGATGGTTGGTAATTAAAAATGAAGTAATTAAAATGGGAATAAAATGGTGCAAGATAAGAATTTGGTTTTGTGTTCAATCGGACGTTAATTGAACAAATAGAAACTTGAGGTATTTCATATACTCATTAGTGATGAAATGGTTCAAGTTTCCAAGGTCACCACCTCCCTTGATCAATTCATGAAAGGGAGGAGGTTTGTGTCTTGTTTTATTGCATTTATTGAAATTGCACACTTTGGGTCATAAGCCATCATGCAATAAAATTGCTTGAATTGGTGGTTTGTGGACCAAGTTTTGTCTCTCCTTTGATCTGTTCATGATAAGGAGGGGTGAATTGTGCAAACAAACCCTTCAGAATACCCTGTGCATGCTCTGTTTGTTCTCTGTTACAGCAAAATGAACCCTGCAACAGTGGTCGGCAGGCCACCTTTGGTGGCCGGCAAGCCCTCACTCTTGGCCAGTCGGCCACCAATGCAAAATCCAGTAGTGTGTTTTTTAAGCAGAACATAGTTATTCTGGAGCTGGACAAAAGTGTAAGTGTTCTACTATGCAATAGAGACCTTTTGGAAGCAAAACAATGGCCTTTTCAGGTGGAAACCGAGCACGTGCATGAGCATTCCTCGCATATCGAGCCTGTTTAGTTTAAATACTTAGCTTAGATATTTGTTGTAATTAATTAGTTGTAGCTAGTTAATTTTGTAAAGTGTTGTAATTAATTAGTTAGTTAACTAGTTGTTTGATTTCGTCTTGTAATTATTTTAATTAGCTAGAATAGTTAATTAGTTAAGTAGTTTAACTATTTATTCATTTGTTTTGTAATAATTAGCTTAGCTTAGCTTAGCTTTAATTAATTAGCTAGTTCGCTAGTTAGTTTATTCGGACTCTCCTTTGTGAGAGCGCAATATTATAATAATGTGTATGTCTTCCAACCCCACGTCTTTCTCCCTTTTATTTACTAGCTTATGATGGTTAGTTTAGGAACATCACGTTTTATTTTGCATACTCCATGTTTGCATCCATTTGTATTGCATGCACTGAGGCTCAATTCATCATTCTAACTTGCATTGTTAGTTTAATTCTTCATTGAATACGTGCTTAGACCGCATGCTATCAAAATTGCTTTATTTTCCATATTAGTAACCGAGCCTATTAATTGCATATCGCATGTGTTGCATTAGTCATATCGTATAGTTAGGAGTCATGTATTTTTCTAACTCATTTCTCTTATTGGCTTGGAGTACTAGGTGAGCCTTTACTTGCTTTAGCATATTGCATGTGTGTGATTGTTGCCATGTCTAGCATGCTTGCCATGAGGCTAAATGCTTAAATGATAAACTATTTGAATGCATGTGGATGAAGGCTTATTGCTTGAATGGAATAATTTGAGTAATGTTTATATACAATCACTTTTTCAAGTGGTACATATTTGAAACAATTTTTAAAACAAACATGAATCAAGTGTTCCAATTCTTACAAGTTAGTCTATACTTGTGTGTGTGCACATCACATAGTAATGCTAGCCTAATAAACCAGAACAAGAGCATATAATGTACATAAGATTCATATCATGGTTAGTAGAGGCCGATCTTTGATCGGGCGAGCGGGGGTGCTCAATTCATGACTTTCCTCTCTCATACCTAAGTTCCCGAGCTGAGACAATCTTGGTGATGACGGACACGTGGCCTTTGGCACGAGTCATGGGTTTCCTAAAATTCCAAAAAATATTTAGGTGGTGACTCTGTATCTAGCAAAGCAGTCTATTTTTTGCAATTTGATTCAAAATCGATTTTCCAAAAGATTTGTCAGATTGGGACTCTTTGGTGTTTATCTATTTCACATTATACTTGTGGAATCAGATTTAGAACTGTGGGAGTCTGATACTATAGGGCTTATTCATCTTTCGAAAGGGGGGGCGAAAAAGTCGAGTTACAGTTTCTGGCGACTCCGCTGGGGAAATTAGAGAACTTGACTCGAAATTCATGATATGAAATTTTATCTATACTTATATGTTATTTTTCATTTGCATTTACATTGGTGCGTTTAAGTCACTGTGTTTGCCATTTGTTATTCCTGGACGGTTTTCCGGAGGCTTGCCCGAAAAGCTTGCCAAAAGGATGACCGATCATGAGCTCTGCCATGATGGGAACACAACCCTTGGATCTGGACTACCGTTGTATCGTTTGATCCTCCTTTCACTTCTCAGTGTTACGTGCAAGAGGTATATTATGTAGTCTTGCTGAGGTACCCTTCTGACGATTTGGCCTAGTTGCATATTGTAAAGCCATAGAGACTGTTCCAAACTAGGACATGATGCTCACCAGATTGCAGGATCGCATGAAACCGCATTGTTTGAATAGTGAACCCTAGTTCTTGACGAAACTAGGACAGGGCATCCCTACCCCCTCATAGAGGTGTTTTAGCTCTCACTTAACTGGTATGTTCTTTACAGTGAAACTGTACAGGAATGTGCATATCAGTTGCAAGTTTTGGTATCCGTTTTGGGGGCAGAATTCAATGTTAAGTGGAGTTCTACAGCATTGATTACATCTGTGTGTTGTTAACATCACTAGCTGAGGTGCTGTTGTAGACACTCCATTTTTGACTGCCCTTAAGACTTGGGCGCTACTGATGGTTTACTTGGTGATGCAAGTTGTGCAGTGCAAGGGTTCGATTTTTTCGGCAAGAGGAGAGTCAAATCCTAACCTCACACCCCATTTTGGACCAAAGCTATTTTGAATGGTTTTTAGACCTTAAAACCCTCTCTTTCAAAATATTTTTGAGATAAAGTTCCTACGATGTTCCGAGGCTCGCATTTCGTTAAATGTTGCGCTTTTCGGTAAACCGAGCAAGGACAAAGTGGAAATGAATCGAAGAGAGATGAAATCTTTGAAAAATCTTTCAAAACACCTTGTCTAGGGGTTTGAAGTTGAAGAAAAGAGGAGTGGAGGGAAGAAACCTAGTTGAGGAAGAAGTTGGATATGAATCGTTAAGAGAGAGACGAGTAGTCCTCGCTAAATCGGGCCTATCCTTTTGTATACTTGGATTTAAGCTATGAGGCCACCACCGTTGGAAAGAAGACTTCCAGGGCTTCATTTTCACTCAACAATCTCCTAAAGCCGAGTCCGGATGGTGGAGATATGATTGGTTGAAGTTGGGCATCATTCCGGTTGGACCGAAATTGAGCAGTCTTCACTAAAAGAGATATATCTCTTATCACAGTTGGAATTTTGATGCAAAAATACCACCATTGGAAAGCTTACTTCCGGGGCTTCAATTTGGACACAAGAATGACCTGAAAAGGAGTCCATATGAAGGAGTTATGCCCATTTGAAGTTGGACCTGCAGAGCAGAATGTCCTATCGGCCACAAATGTGCACAGTCGGCCATGGAGATGGCCGGTCGGCCATCACAAGTAGCAGGTCGGCACCAAAGATGGCAGGTCGGCCAAGAGTGACCCAAATTCATTTTTTTTGAAGATATTTCTCCTCCAGCTGTTTCCAGCAAGCTCCAGCTGTCCCAACTCAGATATTTTCGACCAAGCTCTTGCTTTTTGCTATATATGAAGCCATATCTCATATATTCATAAGGTTAGAACATTTTGAAGGCTTAGAGCAATTTTGGGAGCCTCTCTCTCTAAAAACTCCTCTCTCTCGAAGTTCACTTCCTCTTGCCCTTTTATGCATGAAAGCTTAGATACACCTCTCGTTTGCCTAAGTACCCTTAACCAAACTTGACCACCATTGAGCTGAGATTCTTTGGGACTTTGTTTGAGCTCCAAAAAATGTTTTGAGCTTAGATTTGTGCCTGTTTTGTAGCTGTGCATCAAGGGTAAGAACTCTCTCCCTTTTGGCTTATTTTGCATGCTTGCTTGGTCATCTCTTCACACTACTTTGAGGCTGTTTTTGGGGTGGTGTTAAACTGAACAAAACTCTGTTTTTCAGTCCTAAAAAGGGTAGTTTAAGCCCCTTTTGTGTTAGGGGGTTGTCCCTCCCTTTGCTCTTTGGCTTGTAAAGCCTTTTGAGCCAACTCTCTAAGCTTTTGAAACCATCTTTGTTTGGCCTTTTAACCACTAAAATCTAGTGGATTTTCAGTGGTAGAAATGTGGTTTTGAGGTCCAAAATAGGAGGGGGTGGTCCCCTCTCCTCTTGTCTTGTTAGCATGTGTTATTGGCCTATCAAATGAGCATGTATTTCTCCCTTCTTGAGGCTTAGTTTGAGCATGTTTTTGTGACTTTTTTTAACATGCTATAACTCTATTTTTAGTTGGTTTGATCACTTGTTGCATGCTCCTTACACTTGTAGTGTAAATCCTCTTTGCTAGCCTTGCATGCCTAATGAGTTAGCTTGTTATTCTAGCATGTGTTGGCTTAGTCTCAGCATGTTTTTGGTGTTATTTTGACGTGCCATAACTCTGATTTTGGCTAGTTTGGCCACCTCTTGCATGCTTCATGCACTTGTAGTGCAAATCTTGCTTACTAGCCTTGCATGCTTGATGTTTTGGCTCATTATTCTAGCATATGTTGGCTCCACTCCAGCATGTTTTGGCTTTGCTCTAACTCTGTTTTGAGTGGTCTTCATCACTTAGCTTTTCTTTGTATACTTGTAGTGCAATTGCGCTAAATTGCCTAACATGTGCTATTGTTTTGACCTCTAAATCTAGCCATTCTTAGCTTATTTCAAGCATGTTTTAGAACTCCATTTGGGCTATTTTGGGCTACCTTGGTCATATGACTCATGTTTTGTATAGCTATAGTGCAAATGCCTTGACTAGTCATGAGTTTTGAGGCCCCCTACCATGCTATACTTGTGATGTTTGCATGTTTTGGCATCATTTGGAATGATATTTCAGAGCATATAGTGTTGTCACACTTCTATATTTTTCACTCTTTAGGTGCTATTGAGAGTTGCACTTTTATGCCTAGCTTGCGAGCCATTGCATGAGCATCATTCCCTTGCCATTCATGCTATCATTTCAAATCATTTTGGCCACTGTTTTGGCATGCATGAGCTCTGTCCATAGTTGGTTTAGCCATTTAAACTTGGTATTGCATGCCTCTTGTAAGATGCTCTTTACTAGCTTGGATGTTCTTAGCCTCTAAACATGCCATGCATGCATTGTTCATATGGTAGAATCTTGTGCATGCCACATTATCATTGTTAGATAGGCATGTTGTGTTGCATTGCATTGTGTTTGGATCGGATGTTAATCCAAACACGAGGAACGAGGGGCAGTTCATACTTGAAGTGATGAAACGCGCCTCATTTCTTGGTCACCGACACCTTTGATCATGCATGATAAGGTGGAGGTTCATCGAGTCCTATGTGTTATTTGTGCATTCATTAACATTGTGCAAGCTTGACTCTTTGGTCATCATGCATTGAGATGCATGATTGATGGCTTGAGAGCCGAGCATTACACTCCTTTGAGCTTGAGACATGATAAGGAGTGTAGTTGCACACACATTCCCTTACAAATACACTGCCATGCCTCTGTTTGTGCTCTGTTGCAACAAAAGGAGAAATTGCAGGAAGCAGTGGCTGACCGACCATCAAAGATGCTGACCGGCCACCAAGGCTGCCGATCAGCTATCAAAAGTGGCCGATGGCCATCCCTCTTGGCCAACCATCCCTCAGTATGTTCGTAGGGTGGGTCAGAAGCATTCTAGAAGTTGGCATAATTTTCTGAAGTACAGAGGTGTGCAAACAGAGGCATCTTGAGGCATGGCAATGGATTTCCGAGCAAGGCAATCGAGCATGCATATCTCCTCCCCTCGAGGCCATTTTAACTGCTTTGTTTAGCTAGTTAATTTGCTAATTTTGTAAATAATTAGTTAATGTATTTAGCTAATTTTTTTCATCTTTGTAATATTCTAATTAGCTTAGTATAGCTAGTTTCAATTTGGTTTGTAATTAATTAGCTTACCGTAGCTAGTTAGTTGATTTATTTAGACCCTTCGTCGCGAGGGAAAATTTTGTAATAAGTGTGCGTGTGTGTGTGCATGTCTTCCAACCCCATGTCTTTCTCCCTTTTACTTATCCGCTTTCAGTGGTTAGATTAGGGCATATTTCAATTAACATACTTATGCTTCGCATGCGTGCATCATTCATTTGTCTTGCATGCATCGGGCTCGGCGCATCATACAAACTGCATTGTATTTCAATACACTTTCTTGAATACGTGTTTCAAAGCATGTTATCAAGTGTAGCATTCATATGCCATTTTAGATAGCCGAGCCTATTTTAGTTGCATTTTTGCATGTGTTGCATTAGGCATCTTAACATAGCTAGGATCATGCATGATTTCTAACTAGTTTCTGTTTTGGCTCGGAGTACACTGTGAGTGTTTATGCTTTAGCATCCTTGTATGTGTGTAAGTGACTGCCATGATAGCATGCTTGCTATGAGGCTAACTGCTTAAGTGTTTAACTACATGAATGCCTGTGGATGAAGGATTCATTGCTTGAATTGGAACAATTCATCAAAATGTGAGTTTTAAGCCCACTCGAAGTGCAAAATCATGTTGTTTTCTAAGCCCACTTGAGGGTGGCAAATCCGCGTCTTAGCCTACTTGCGAGTAGCACTTTCAAACCATTTTCGAAAAAAAAACATGAGATGTTTTGTTCCAACTTGAGTGATTGAGTCTATACTTGTATGCTGTGCGCATCACATAGTAATGTTAGCTAATAAACCGGATAAGAACACATGTGTTTTCAAAAAAACAACATATCATGTTTAGTAGAGGCTGATCCTTTGATCGGGCGAGCGGGGGTGCTCATTTCATGACCTTCCCCCCTCGTACCCAAGTTCCCGAGCCGATGCAACTTTGGTGATGACGGACACGTGGCCTTAGGCACGAGTCAGGGTTTCCTAAATTTCCCAAAACAAAATATTTAGGTGGCGACTCTGAAATCTGGCAAAGCAGTCCATGTTTGGTGCTTTTTGATTAAAATCGATTTTCCAAAACGATTTGCCAGATTTGGACTCTTTGGTGATTTATCAGTCTTACATTGCACTTTGTGAGATTAGATTCAGAACCGTGACAGGAGTCCAAACTGTAGTAGCTAGAACTACAATTCGCGCCCTCTCCGAAAAGGGGGCGCGTGGAGCGAGTTCGGGCGGTCTACAGCTGTGCGGTTTCTGATTACTGCTTTCTTTTTTGCTTTATTTCTTTTTGCTAGGTAGTATAACACCATAGCTTCAGAAAGTTCGGATATCCCCCAAGTGCTCTGGACTTGAGTCAGAAGGCTTTGCAAAGCTGAAGATCTTGTTAGGGGACAGCCTGTGTTTACTTTGCTCTCACCGGTTACTAGACGGAGGAGAGTCAGGCAGAGTTCACCGGCCCAATTTCTACAGCAGTCACCCCTCAATTCACCTGCATCCAGTCAGGCTTAGGGACAGTCTTCTACATCTAGTCCAGTGCGAGAGCACTCACCTATTCCGATGGCACAGTATCCCCTAGTCAGTATAGAGGAATTGATCCACCACCTTTAGCAAATAGTTGAAACCATGCAGCAAGACACTACTCATCAGGCTGAGGTAATAAACAGGTTGCAACAACAATAACCGCAACCAACAGCAGCTTCTGCATCTCATGCACCTCCAACGGGTATTCCAGCACCCAAAGCCACTGCCCATACTGCTAATGCCCATGCTGAAAATCAGGGCAATTCGGCAGAGCCAATCCCACCACGGGTCTCCAAAGCACCTATGTATCAAATCAAGGCTCCGTTTGAATTTGGGGTTGACCCAACTGTGCTTAAGGTCAAAAAGTTGGAGAAGCTATTCAAGAGAGCACAAGGTTTAACTCCATCCCCGATATAGAAGATAAGTATATCGACTCTGTAGTGATGTTGCCAGATCGGTTCAAAATGCCATACATCGATAGATTCGCCAGCTCCGGGGATCCTATGTTCATCTACGGCTATTTTTAGACATCTTGTAGTCGATGGGCCTGACCAGATTGCAAAACTGTCTCTTTTCAGTCGAACCATGTCGAGAATAGCAGCCATATAATATGCGAAGTTGGAGGATTCTGTGAAGCAGAACTGGAAGGAAATGGATAAGGCCTTTATTGCTCAATACTCATACACACGCAGATCGAGGTCACAACTCGTGATCTCGAGGCAATGCGCCAGGAGTCGAATGAGGGTTTCTCAGAATTTGTGACGAGATGGAGGGCTAAGGCTTCAATGATGACCACCAGGCGTTCCGAGAAAGATCAGATAAGGATGGTAGTCCGTAATCTGTACAGGAAGTTGTTGCAGAAAATGATTGTCCTACCTTTGTTCACATTCACTGAGCTCCATGAGATGGGGGTTCAGATTGAAGACGCCATGAAACAAGGGCTGATTACTGATGAGAAAGAGCAGGCAAAAAGGCCTTTTGTGCGCAGTTTTAATGCAACCACCATTGGTAGCACAACTATGCAGTTGTCAGATGTGAGTGTTGTCACCAGCATAACCAAGACTGCCAATCCCATTGCCAATACAGCTCTATAAACTTCAGCCAACTCTATCCGATCCCAGAGGACCTTTACCTAACTCTACATGACCCTATCTCAAGCCATGAAGGTGTTGATCAAAAAGGGACACCTCAAACCATTAGAGCCTCACCCACTACCTGATCCGCTTCCATCCAAACACAACCTAGGTAAGTACTCTACGTTTCATCAGCAGCATGGTCACGATACTGACCAATTCTTCAGACCGTGTCATGAGATTCAAGACCTCATTAACAATAAGGTGATCGCACCTCTCCAGAAACCAAATGTAACTACAAACCTTCTCCCGACCCACAACCAAGTTCCTTCACCTCAAAATCTAAATCTAATCCATACACTGGCCATCCCCTACGACCGCAGTGTATACATTACCCTTTTCCACCTACCCAGACCGACGGTGTTCATTCCTGAAAGCATAGATTTGTGCATGATGGACACGTCCACACTTCAACCTAAGCCTGTGGTGGTGACAGTTGCAGTAGAAGGGAGGTTGGCCTTAAAGGAAAGTATGAGTCCGTTATCTGAGTGCTCTGAGGACTTGTCTGAGGGGGTGTACGATCCAAGCTGTTACATTGTGCCGATTGATCAAGCCAAGCCAGAAGTGGTATTGCAAACTGTAGTGGAGGTCAATATAGTTAGGGAGGATAGCCTGAGCCAAGGTTTGGATGATTTGGTAGAACTTGAGGAGGACTTAGATAACTTGCAGTTCTTTGACGAACAAGATCAAGGGGATGTGTAGATTGACTGGTTCGATTTGAATGGATCAATGGACAACTCTAGGTGGTTGAGTGATGAATCGGACAGGGAGGAAGGAACTAAAACAAAATCGAAAGAAAAGAAAGCAGGAATTGTTGTAGTGGGTGGAATGGTTGATGAAAAGGGAAAATTACCAGAGAACACCAATGTGGAAAATTCAGCTCAAGAATTGGGCACTGTAAGCACTGGGGACACAGAACAGGAAGCCGCGTTGAAGCAGTTTGAACAAGATAGGGTTGAAGATGACCAGGAAGCTGTAATGGCCCAACACCCTGCGGGGGATACTTGTGAGGTGAAAGTGATCCGAACGGAGCTGGACAACTATTTGTTGGCTGCCGGAGTTGTATGGTGGGATGATGATGATCTACATTTTGCCCATACCGATGAGGACTAGGGTGAGTGCCTTCCAAAAAACACTTGGTACGCAGAAGAGATAGATCACATGACAAGAAGTGGGCGGTATTTCAAGCCACCGCACTTAGATCAAGCTGAGGTATTTGGGAAAGACAGAGAGGTTGAGAAACAGAAAGAGAAGCAGTTGGAAGAAGAGGCAGTATTGAAGCAACTGAAGAAAATCCAAGCTGACATCTCAATTTGGGGTCTTCTTATGGCCTCCCGGGTACATCGACAAGCAGTACTATCAGCAATGGACAAAGCTAAATTGTCTATTGACACTACCCCTGAACAGCTTGTGGGATTGGTCTTCCTAGGTGGCGTCAGGCCGACCCTAACCTTTTTTGACAAAGAACTACTGCTGGAAGGCTCAACTCACAACAAGCCCTTATATATATATATATATATATATCTGTTGAGTGCAGGGAGAAATGGATACCAGTGGTGTTGACAGACACCGGTTCGGCTATCAATTTATGTCCATCTCGCACAGCTTATGTCATCAGCCTTAGACCGGCAGACTTCATGCCTACAGCCCAAGTAATTCGGGCATATGATAATATGAGCAGAGAGCTTATGGACACGGTACAAATCAAAGTCCAGGTAGGCCCAGCTTAGCAGGATGTCAAGTTCTATGTCCTGGATGTCCCGGCCACCTTCAACTTACTGCTAGGGAGGCCCTGGCTGCATCAGGTGAAAGCAGTCTCCTCTACTCTCCATCAAATGTTGAATTACCCCCACGAAAAGGGAGTGGCGATTGTTTTCGGGAATTCATCCATCCATCCCCCGCCAGAGGTAATTACACTAGTACTAGAAATTACACATGGCGAGGAGGATGTTTTTCTCTCATGGTTCACTCTGGCTGAGGCTCGGGTAATGCAAACCATTATGGCTGCTGATGAGGGCATGTATGTCAGCGCCCAATCTATCTATGTCATGAATAAACAACAGCATGTGCCAGGAATGGGACTTGAAAGAAGTGGCCGAAAAGATGTCACAGCATTGGCAGACGTTCCACACAATCCACATGCCTTTGGTTTGGGCTATGTACCCACCAAAGAGGATTGGATCAGGAAAGGAGAAGAAATCAAAGGTAGAGCCAGAGCCAAGCAGGTAGGGAAACACTATGAGCTCATTCACAGGCCAATTCGAGAAATGCTGAATGGCCACTTTGTTCGGGAGGGAGAAGATTTTCCATTTTGCGGCTTTCCCAAGCCCTGGATGAATTCCACAAAGCAACGTGTTCCCGAGTTTGAAATCTTCTTCAACCTGTAACTGAAAGATAGTGATGCCGAGGAAAAGGCTGAGCCAAGTGTTGAAACTAACAAAGCATGGAAAATGACTCAGACAACAATGAGCTTGGAATAGGGACAACACTGGCATGTCTCCTTACAAATCTCGCAGCTGACTCAGATAACTTGGAGGATAACCTTACCATCTCCATGATGAGGAACCAACTGGGTGTGAACCCATCTAGCAGCATTTTGGATGTATCAGAAGCACCATCTCTTATCTGGCAGCTGGAGGAGGGCTACATATCTAGTTTTGAGTCGGGTGATGAGCTCGAATCTGATTCCACTGAGTCCATGGAGTCGGAATCAGATTCTGGTTCTTCTGAGTCTAAGTCTGGTATTCCTAGGGGCGATAACCTATATGCCAAGGTCTTGTTTAGGTCCTCTTTTTCTTTTGCTTTTGAGTCGGTTGTAACTGAAGATCTGGATCTTATGAATGAGAACGCTGTCGATTCTGACTATTTCTCTATGCCACTTATTTATTATATTGACCAAGATTTTCAGAATTTTAATGAAAACGAAGAGGAAGGAATTCCTCTAGTTTTGAAAAACTTGATTAATTGAGAGGATGAGAGGTTTGCAAAACCCTGTTCTGATGAAATCATTACTATTAACGTGGGTACTGAGAAGGATCCGCATCTGGTCCAGATCGGGTCCACGTTGTCTACAGAGATACGCGAGCGCTTAGTCATTTTGTTAAAAGATTTCAAAGATGTTTTCGCATGGCCCTACGAAGACATGCTTGGAATCGATCCTAAGATTGCACAGCATCGGATCCTTCATGACCCCGAGGCCCGACCCGTTAAGCAAAAGTTGCGTAGAATCCGCTCGAATTGGGCGTTGAAAATCAAAGAAGAAGTCACCAAGCAGATCGAGGCAGGTTTCTTGTTAGTATCTAAATATCCAACTTGGTTGGCCAATATTGTCCCAGTGTCGAAAAAGGATGGTAGAATCCGGGTGTGTGTGGATTTTAAGGATTTGAACAGAGCCAGTCCGAAGGACGACTTTCCTCTGCCTCACATTGATGAGTTAGTGGACTTCACTGCGGGCCATGCATTGTTATCCTCTATAGATGGGTTTTTCGGGTACAACCAAATTCTGATGGCACCATAGGACAGAGAGAAAACCATATTCACTATGCCGTTGGGGACCTACTACTATCAGGTTATGCCGTTTGGGTTGAAGAATGTCGGGGCTACCTATCAGAGGGCTGCGGCCACTATTCTGCATGACATGATCCATAAAAAGGTTGAGGTGTATGTGGATGACATGATTGTCAAGTCCAAAGAAAGAGAGGCCCACTACACCGCCTTGGAGAAATTCTTTCAACGGATCAGAGAATACAAATTGAGGTTGAATATGTAGAAATGCACTTTCAGCGTAACAACAGGGAAAATGTTGCGCTTTTTTATCACACAGAGCGACATCGAAGTAGATCCTTTCAAAATCAAGGCTATTCTAGAAATGCCACCACCAAGGACTGAAAAAAAGGTGCGAGGCTTTTTGGGTAAAGTGCAATTCATAAGCCTTGACTTGTGAACCACTTTGTGGTCTCCTGAAGAAAGGGAAGAAATTCCGATGGGATGATCGATGTCAATTCACCTTTGAGCAGATTAAGCAGTACCTCCAGAATCCACCTGTGTTATCGCCGCTAGAGCCGAGGAAGCCTTTGATTCTATATCTATTAGTGATAGACACCACTATGGGATACATGCTCGCTCAAGAATCTACAGATAAGGTGGAGAAAGCCATCTACTACTTGAGCAAGAAAATGCTGGATTATGAGACCCGCTATACTCCGTTAGAGAAAGCTTACCTAGCCTTGGTATGGGTTACCAGGAAGTTGAGGCATTGCTTGTTAGCCCATTTTATAATCCTGGTTTTGAGATTAGATCTCTTTGAGAAACCAATGCTTACGGGTAGGCTAGCTCGTTGGTTGCTTCTCCTCTCCGAATTTGATCTAAAGTATGTTACCTGCAAATCCGTCAAGGGAAGAATGGTAGCGGAGTTCCTGGCAGATCACCCAGTAGAAGGGTGTGAGACCATGAAATATCCTCTCACATGGATGTTATAGAGATCCAACGAAGAGAAGAGCTTCACCCCTGTAGATCTGCAATGAGGAACATAGTCGGTGCCACCCAACCGGGGTTGCCGGCCGGGAGTACTCCGATGATGAAGTTAGTGCTTGGATCAGGAAATAGTATATGTATATTAGAAGGGGTGTGTGCTTTGTGTAGGGAGAACAGACATACCTTTCATTTGGGATCCCCCCCCCTTTATATAGAGGAGGGGGGGTGTGATATTTATTTGGGCTGGACCCATTGTGGGCTTTGTGTGGGTTAGGCCGAATAAGCTTGTACCTATATAATTCTGGCCCCCACAATTGCCCCAAAACTTTCATTGTCTTCCGTAGAAGGAATGAGGGTTTTTATTGCCGAGTTATGCTGTACAAATAGATGTTAGGTCTTTTGACAAAGAATACACTTGATAAATGAATAAAATGTATGGATGAATGACTGCATGTATGCTTGAAATGTATGTGTAAATATACGTATGTCTTGAATGTATGTATGTCTTGAATGTATGTATAAATGTATGTATGTTGATCATAAGATGTGGGGGGTTGAGCTAAAACCCAGAAAGGAATACAAATAAATTATAACGATAGGCCACGGTATTTTAACCCCCGGGCATGGGTGTAGGCCGCAGTATTCTAACCCTTGGGCATGGGTGTAGGCCACAGTATTCTAACCCTTGGGCATGGGTGTAGGCCGCAGTATTCTAACCCTTGGGCATGGGCGTAGGCTGCAGTATTCTAACCCCCGGGCATGGGTGTAGGCCACGGTATTATATCCCCCGGGCATGGGTGTCGTATTTTGTCAAGTGCAAAGATTGCTTCCAAATATGGACTTTCATGCCGAGCTAGAAATATTTCTATAGGCCGAACACGGAAATGATTACCTGAACCAAATAAGATAGGTTAAATAAGGTAGATATATCAGTCAAAATTGGACCACGGTATTATTACCCCCGGGTAAGGTGTAGACCTGCGGTATTATAACCCCGGTCAAGGGTGTAAGCCTTTGCTAACGGTGCTCTGTGCTGAGTGCGAAGATTGCGCTGTACTCGGAGACTTTTGCTGATTTTAAGTGGCAATTAAGTGCCAGTATGGCAAGGACTTTGAATAATGTATCCTGTACCGAATAAGGTAGACGTGTTAATCACCAATAATATTGCTCCACTTGTATGGAATTGCCAAGTAGATATTGGGCCAACTATTTAATTGCCGAGTTGCTCGGTTTGCGTTTAGTCCAAGGTAGACTTGCCCCATTGCTTTCGAATGCCAGGTGTTAGTCGGAAGGAATGTAGATTCCCATTGCCCTATGTTGCAGGGAAGATTCGGCTTTGGTAAAATGACGGCGCGCAAAAATATGCAAATGCTGACTGCCGAGTATGTAATGTATTGCCCCAAAACGGGCGCTTGCTTGAAGCTGTGTGAAAAGGAGCGGAAGTTTGTAACTCAAGTAAATGTCGTTGTAATGTTTGTACTAAGTTGGCCGAGTATGCATGCATATCAAAGGTGCCGAGATGATGATCGGCTGATGTGCCCCAATTGGAAAGCGAAAAATTGACTGATGTCCCAGTGGGCAAATGTTTTGCCAAATAATGTTGTTAGGCGAATAAAGTTGCCGAATACTGTGGCCAATGTTGCTGCATAAAGCTTGACCATGCATAAAGTTGACAAATAATGTTGCTTAGCCGAATAGAGTTGATGCACTGCCGAGTAACTAGTGTCAAAACATCGGTGTTCGTTTACACTTGGGTTTGTGCCAATTGTTTGGTCGGCGGTGTGTCGGCATTCCTTCGGAGTTAGGTTTGCTAAGAGCTTGGTTGGCAATGGTTGCCAATTTAGTGAAGTTGAGCTTCTTGTCCAATGTATATTTGTTGCCGATTGAGTTTCTTGTCTGAGGCATATTTGCCCCATTACTTTTGAATAAGATTTGTTATTCGGAAGGAATAAAATTGACTTGAGCCAAAATTGCCGAGAAGGCCGATAATGATTTGAAACGGATTTCGTGCCCCTGTTCGGTGCCGTGGCAAAATCAGAATGAAGTCGAGACAATGTAGGGTGCTTGGTGATAGCGGAATCAAATCTGCAATTTATTCCTATTTTTATTTATTTATTTATTTAATATATATATATATATATATATATATATTTTGAGTTGAATTTGCAAACTCTGACTGTACGGATGGACCCAAAATACGTCAGATAGCTGGAAAGGACTATCGGATCGTTGCGATCAGACTCCTGATGGCGTAATTATAGCCAAGATGGATCTAACGGCTCAAATCAACGGGGTGTAATGCAACCGTGAAGCGCATGATCATTTCTTTTATATGTTGCTGGATCGTCTTCCCCAGATAAAGAACTCATTTTCTCGGCAAACTTTGAACGGCCTGTACGGCTTCGTTTGAGCTCCGATTTTGACGCGGTTTGTTGCGTTGGACTCGTCTCAATGTACACTTCACGTTGGTATAGGCAAAACTTGGGTTTGACAGCTTTGGAAATTTCAATTGTCGGAAAGTGTGAGCCGTATCGCAATTTTCGGCAAACTTTGGTTACTTCGGGACTCCTCGGGTTGGTGGGTTTGGATTCTTCGAGCCGATACGAATCATGTGGTATGTTCGGATGTGGATTTCGGCAAGCCGAGATGCTAGTTTTATGTCAAATCGTAGTGCCGAACAAGTTGTCCAAGCTAGATAATGCAAAGTATATATCAATTCGCTCTTGATAATACGCCGGATGATCTGTGGATGGCAGCGATAATATATCGAATAAGTTGTGAGCTATGCCGAGAAAGTTGCCGAATAATCAATGCAGAATATTTTTGCCGAATGAAGGTATGATCTGCCGAAAACTACTTGGGCCAAGTAATCGGCATTTCTCTAGTTGAATGGGATGTGCAGCTTGGTGCCGAATGGATCTTGGTGCCGAATAATTTTTTGATGTTCATATATACTTCTGAAAGTCAGCACCTTTTAAGGAGATATATTGCAAAAATATTGTGACCGAATAGAAGAAATTCAAGTTGTGGGTCTTGCCCCAACAGTAGATGGTATGAATGATCGGTGAAGACGGATAATTATGGCTTAGCTCCTGGAGCCTGCTGTCAAAATTACATGCTATTCGGACATGATTTGACCATTGAACTGTCGTTTAACGTCCCCCATTTGCTAGTTGATTGATCCCAAGCTAAAACTCGAAATTCATAAAATTGGAGCTCAAAAATGGATTCTACACAGCAAAAAACTAAAGGGTAGGCGTCCTCGAAATTACTAGACCATCTGATTGACTGGAATGCGGCGAGATGCAACGGAACACATTGTGCCGAGAAGCGCATGATAAATTCTTATTTCATCACCTTCATGTTGCTGCAGGTCGTGAAAGGCAGAGTTCAAGTTTTGAGTTCGTGACTTTGAGGCCTTGTATCTCCTTCGTTTTAAGTCCGATTTTGACGCCGTTTTTTGCGTTGGACTCGTCTCAAAGAGTACTTGACACTGGTATGGTCGAAATTGGGTTTTGAGAACGTTGAAAATTGCAGTTTGTTGAAATTATGGGCTGTTGTGCAATTATCGGCAAGTATCGGTCAATTTTTTGCTCCTCTGGTTAGTGGTTGTGGATTTCGGCAAGCCGAGATGCTAGTTTCATGCCGAGATTTTGGGGCTGAATGGTTTGCCGAATTTACGGAGTTTGACAAGCAACGTTGCCGAATAATCAATGTTGAGGAGTAACGCTTCTGAATTCTTGCCGAGTAAGTTGCCAAGCTGGGATTGTACATTTGGATGTTTTGGAACATTTAGTCGGCATTCTTCGCTTTGGTGTCAGCTTACTTGGTCTCTTTATTTTTGCAATGTGGTTGATTGGTTATTTGATGTTGCCGAATAATTTAATTGGAGTGCTAGCGCCATATTTCGAAGGCAGAGGTGAACTAGCAAGTTGATGGGCCCATGGTGACGTCGAGTAAATAATACCATCATTTTTAGAAAACTCGATGCGGAGGTGACGAAAATTTGGGTTTGGTTTGAAGTATGAGTCGGCCATTATAATTTCGTCAGCGTCGAATTTGTTGCATTCAACGAAGTGGAGGGGCCCGATCTTGGTGGGTAATTTCTTGGTGCTTTACTTGGCCAAAAAAACCTTGCTAATAGATGAAATAAAGACCCACTGTAATCATGAAGTTTCGCCGAGTAATCTTTTCGGCTTTGCCGAGTAATGTTGAAAAATGATGGATTAATCATGGTGCTAAAAATGGTGCCAAACAATGTTGCCGAATAAAGTTTGGTGCACTGCCGAATAATGTTGGTGAATTGATAATGGCCCAAATGGTGCGAAGCCGAACAGGTCATGAAAATGCAGATTTTGTAGATTCAAACTATTGACTTTGAGCCTTATATCTTCCTCGTTTGAAGTCCGATTGGCCTTATTTTCGTGGTGTTGGATTCATCACTCGGCCTAGTGTGCATTCCACTATTCAGATACGTCGTTCCGCCCTGGGTTGGATGCCGTTGAACCTCCGAAAGTTGACCAAAAATAAGATTGATCGACCCATTTTGTGTTCGTTTGTGTTCGGATTGGCAATGTTGCGGAGTAATTAGTGGTATGGTTGCGCAATGGTTGGGAGGCAGATTTTGGCACTTTGATTTGCCGAATCACTTGGTCGGTGACAACTTCACCCTTGACTCGCTAGAAATTAAGGATCGCCTACCGATAACAATGTATTGACGTAAAGTATTGGCCCAGTATGTAATTCATGCTGTCTTGTGAATGAAGTAAACCATGATGCATTGAAGTAACAAGCGGGCGATTTGGACGCCAATTTAAAATGCGAATAACTTGTGCATGATATTTGGCTCGTAGTGGTGCCATTCTTCTTATCCTTGTGTTCATAGGTCACGTTAGTTGGAGAGTTGGTAGATACTCGGCAAAGTGAGAGCTTGATTGTTGCTTAGTCGGCTATGCAACTTTGTGAAATACATGATTATCGTTGCCGATGAGCTTGATGATGGAAATAGTGTGAATTGGGCAAGTTGATAATTATCTGAAATTGCCGAGCGAACTATGGTGAAGTCGCCAAGAGGTGTTGTCATCGTTGGGATTTATCAATGTTATTCGGCGCCAAGACGTTGCCGAGTAGGCGTAGTTGTAATAGCCGGATCTTGAGTTTGTAAGCTGATGATCGCTACGTAAAGATTTTGTGGATGACTCGGCAAGCTTGTTATGGGTGCCAATCAATTTCTTCCCAGAATGTAGGGGCTTTTCGATATACCGAAACTCTTAGTTGGCAACTTCTTAGCTTCACGATGTGCCGAATCACTTGGTGGGCATCTCTTTATACTTGGCGTTGCTAAGAATGTGGTCGGCAAGACTTCTTTATGCATGCGACACCTTTGATCTTCGGTTTTGTCGAGATTTTGGTTGGCATCAACGTAAGCCATTAGAGAAAAAGTGAACCCAACTTGTTTAGCATAGGTATACGTGCATATATATGAAAAATCAACTTCAAGATATGTTTTGTGAAACAGGGATTAAATAAATAAATAGATAGACGGATGTATTAATGTAGCCGAATAACTTTATTGAATTGCCGAAAAGATGTTCGTACCAAAAAGTGTGAAAACCATTTGTAGAGAGAGAAAATGCAGATATAAAAGTAGATCCACATAATATGTGCCGACTACTCTTCTCAGAATGTCGAGATAGATATTAAACAAATGTTTGGACCAAATCTATAAGCATAAATTCAGAAATGAGATTTAGAATAACAAGAGAGTTGACAAACAACCCAATAAAGAGTTATTGTTGCTGAGTTGGTTAATAGACAAGCCAAATAAAGTGCCGAATTAAATGAGCCTTTCAATTTTAACAGTTTACTCCGATCTCATTTCGATCCCGCTTAAAAGATAGTGGTGTCGAAAATCCTGATTAATAAACTTTTAGAGAGAGAAAGTAAAGATGCTTTGCTCTAATTTCGTTCTTGTTGATTTTAGCAGGCAAAAATTGATATTCAAAAAACAACCCACCAATATACGTTTACTTACATCACAGATATATATAATATTATATGTACGTAGATATGCATATTGCGAATCAAGTTGAATCAAAATGAAAATGAGACCCAGCCGTGGGCCGTATTGCTTGGGATTGATTTTGCTTTTGTGGAAAGTGTACTAACCTCAAAGCAACCCATATATGTTTACTTACAGCAGTATATTTGTTGTGTTCTTCGTTGATCTCATTCAGTCGTTCCCACAGACGGCGCCAATTGTGAGACCATGAAATATCCTCTCACATGGATGTTATAGAGATCCAACGAAGAGAAGAGCTTCACCCCTGTAGATCTGCAATAAGGAACATAGTCGGTGCCACCCAACCGGGGTTGCCGGCCGGGAGTACTCCGATGATGAAGTTAGTGCTTGGATCAGGAAATAGTATATGTATATTAGAAGGGGTGTGTGCTTTGTGTAGGGAGAACAGACATACCTTTCATTTGGGATCCCCCCCCCTTTATATAGAGGAGGGGGGGTGTGATATTTATTTGGGCTGGACCCATTGTGGGCTTTGTGTGGGTTAGGCCGAATAAGCTTGTACCTATATAATTCTGGCCCCCACAAAGGGGGTGAGGTGGTGGAATACATGTTCCCAGATGAAGCCATTCTGCAAGTTGAGGAGGAAACTTAGACGATGTACTTTGACAGAGCGTCCAATCAGTACGGTTATGGGATATGTGTGTTGCTGATAGCACCCGACGACTCCCATATACTTTTAGCCTTCAAACTCCGGTTCAAGGTGTCCAATAATGAAGCAGAATATGAAGCGTGTATCGCTGGTTTAGAAGTAGCCCTGGAACTAGGGGCAAAAAGGTTGGATGTTATCGGGGACTCGAACTTAGTTGTTTCTTAAGCAAATGGAAACTGGAAAGTCAAAGAAGAAAAGATGAAGGTTTATCACCAGACTCTGGATGTTCTAATTCCTAGGTTTGAAAAGCTGACTTTCACGTATCTACTAAGAGAGAACAACAGGTTTGCTGATGCTTTAGCAACTCTATCTTCTATGGTAGACATCCCACTTGGAGTCCGGATGCGTCCGATTACCATTGAGTAGAGATACACACCGGCTTATGAAACTATCGCCGCAATAGATGAAGCGCAAAACAAAAACCCTTGGTACTACGATATTTGGAACTTCTTGGAAAAAGAGATTTATCTACCAAGGGCAAATGCCAAGGACAAAAAGGGAATACGGCGAATGGCCATCCAATTTATCATCTGCGGAGGTAAACTGTATAAAAGAGGTCATCTGAAAATGCACAAGTTGTGTGTCGAAGAAGAGGAATCAAAAAGCCTGATAGAGGCCATCCATGGAGGAGAGTGCGGAACACACATGAACGGAGTGATGTTAGCCCGAAAGATTCTCAAGCAAGGTTACTACTGGTCCACTATAGAGGAGGATTGTGTTGGTTTTGTTTGGCGATGCCACAAATGCCAAATTTATACTAATCGCATAAACATCCCGTCGTCAAAACTATACAACATGACTTCGCCATGGCCTTTCTCAGTCTGAGAAATCGACGTTATCGGTGCAGTCACACCAAAAGGGTCGAATGGGCATGAATACATCTTGGTGGCAATTGATTACTTTACAAAGTGGGTGGAAGCTCAGTCCTAAGCAATGTTAAAAACATCGCATGTGGCCAAGTTCATCAGAAACAACATCATTTGCCAATACGGAGTCCAAAACGAGATCATATCAGATAATGGCTCCCACTTCAAGAAAGAGGTGATAGACTTGTTGGAGAAGTACAATGTGGCTTTTCATAAGTCATCTACATATCAGCCGCAAACCAATGGAGCTGTTGAAGCTGCCAATAAGAACATCAAGAATATTTTGCAGAAGATGGTTGAGATCTACAAGGACTGGCCAGATAAATTGCCATTCGCACTCTTGGGCTATAGAACTTCAATCCGGACATCTACAGGGGCAACTCCTTGTTTTCTTGTCTATGGGAATGAGGCTGTTTTGCGAATTGAAATAGAAGTCTCGTCGTTACGAGTTATGGCTGAGTGTTAGATAGTAGGGGTAAACTGGCAACAGAGTAGATTCGAAGAGTTGATGCTATTTGATGAGAGAAGGTTGAAAGAATTGTATCATGTTCAGGGCTACCAGCATAGGATTGCCAAGGCTTTTAACAAGAAAGTTAAGTCTCGGAATCTCAAAGAGAGGGATATGGTGCTGAAAGACAACCGAGCTCCCATTCATGACCCTAAGGGCAAGTTCAGACTCAATTGGACTGGTCCTTACATCATCAAAGCTATCTGGTTGGATAGAGCTGTTATTCTCATGGACTTAGATGACCTAGAAATTTCACAACCGATCAACGTGGACAATTTGAAGAAATACTATATTTGAAAGGCTCGCTAGGCCAAAAACCCGAAAGGGTGACCTAGGCAAAAGTTAGAGAATGAAAAATTAGAAATAAAGAAAAACTGAGCTCGTAAGGTTGAAAACCCTAAAGGGCAACTTTGGCAAAAGTTAGAGCACAAAAGGAGAGAGTTAATACTCGAGTGAACCTGAACCGCACTACGTAAGGCCTGATTCCCATCTTCGGGATACGTAGGCAACTTCATCCTGAAGTTCGGCCATAATCACCTCCAACTCAACTGTCCTGTCCATATGATTAATCAGGTCATCTTTGTATGTCCTTTACCTTGGAGTTCGATTATGATCTTTATTTTGAGAAAAGAGCTGGTTACAATGCTGAGCAGTGGTGTTCAATCAAGGGGCAATTTGTGATCTTTTGATTCGGGGTTGTACATCTTGAGGATTGATTCCATGCGTGTCAAGTGGTGATCCTTTTCGAAAATGGTTTTGAAAAGTTTTCATAAAAGTTGATTTTGTTCAAAATTTTGCCTTCTACAACTTAGACCATTTTTGGATCAAAAGGAAAATTTTCAGTGCTTACAACTTTAATTGCATTGATTTCAAAATAAAAGTTCTCCAACTATCTGACACAAATCAAAGTTGTTTTTATTACATTCGAAAAAACTTGAAAAGAAAGGTCAAAGCAATAAACTAGGGGCATAGATAAGTCAGGTGCTCTTTCGTCCTCTACTCGTACTTGTGGAAGTTTTTGAAGCCAAAGTGGGCCCGATTTGTGCCTTATCCTCGAGCCAAGCCAAACACTCGCCAGAAGGGGCGCAACTAAAACTAGAGGCAGGGGCCAGAAGCTCTTTCGTCCTCCAAGCAGTGAGGTACCTAGCCAAGTGCAAACTACGGATGGGGAATGAAACCGGGTACTCTACCCCCTCCTTTGGGCGAGTCTGATCATGTCCAAACTGACGTCTGAACCGGAAAGGGAAATGGAACACACAATGTGTCAGTCTGCTCAATTGTATGCCAGGTTGTCGAGCCATGTTGTAACTCATCTCGGTCAGATTAAGCCAGGGGCAATGCTAAGCTATGTCAGCAGTAGACCTGTTGCACATCCAGTTGCCCCACCATCCCTCATTCGGAAAATCCACTAGTCGATGGTGGAAGAAATAGCCTCGAGCTGAGTACTCAGTGCAAGAGTCCACTACCTTCACCTTATCCATAAGCCACACCTGGGGAGGGATGAAAGAAAAGAGAGATTAAAGAATAGAGAGATGTCTATTGAGAGAAAAGTGAGAAAAGGGCTTTGAGAGAAAAATAGAGCATGAGTGCCAAGTGATGTGAGAAACACATATAAGAAAGGGTGGGAAATAATACCTAAAGAAGTAGTGGGCTCCCTGCGAATCTGGTAGTCTCTCACCGATGAAAGGCGTCTAAACCCATCAAAGTCTCAACCAACGCCAAACCAATGCAACTCTTGCCTTCTTTTAAACCTTGGGCCACTTTGATCAATCGAATGCTAGACCCGTCGAAAGTAGGGGCAAGAAGGAAATGTGCAAGCATACATAAGCAGAGGGCATGTTGCTGAAAACCTCGTCAAAGAAGGTCGCCTCTGTCACCAATGTCGGAAAATCGATGAATCAAGCTGGGTATGTCTAGCTCTCTATTGTGGGCCAAAGATCGAGCCTCGTGTAGAGTAAGCCCATACATCCGTCCCAAAGCTTGGGCATGGCCAAAACGGGGTTGAGACATGATTTCCTCATCGTGCTGGGATTCCATTAGTGCCTGAAATTCTTCAATTGTTGGGCATATTTCTTGTCCCCTAAAGCGAAAGACATGTGTAATCGAGTCCCAGCATCGAGCCGTGGCATGAAGGAACGGAAAACAAAGTGGACTATGGCCCAGCGAAAAAAGTGCATTTATGTCGAAACCCTAAAAATTTACCTTTTTTGTGCCGTCTAAAGTCGCAATCCAATCAGAGAGCTTTTCGGCAAAAAATGGCTCCATTTGTGGAAGAAATTCTAGTTAAAATGAGGTTCTGTAGAGAAATCACAAAGCTAAACCTTTTGTAGAAGATAAGGCTGCGAGTGGAAGCCAACTATCAGCAATCTGGCGATTCTCACATTTGTGGCCGGTAGGTGGCTGGTCTGGCCACCCTCTATGGCCGGCAAGCTCTACCTCTGGCCGGCAACCTTCTTTTCAGGCTTGCCATCCATCTGTGTGCTGGAAATTGCTGGAAACATGTGTTTTGTCTTGATCTTTGTATGTTTTAAGGTCTTGTTTTGAGTCTTTTTGGTTTTAGCAAATTTGTTTATTTGTTTTGAGTTGTTTTTTCTTTGCTTATCGAGTTGTATTTTATATTTTAGTTTTTGGTCGGTTCATTACCCGATTAAGAACGTTGTGCCAATACAAGTGTTTAGATTTCATTTACACATTCAATTCCTTGTCCATTTTATGCAAATATGGTGCTCATGATGCAAAAATGGCAACACTTTTTATAAAAACTATGAGGTTTTATTCCGATCGTGGTTTTTACAAAAGAGGAGTACAAGTTTCAAAGCAAAATAAAACCTATATGAGGCTATACATGTGCTAATGCTACCAAACAAAAAAGAAACTAAGCAGAAAGTACAAAAAAATCAGCGCCAGTCGCCTCAGGCCTCGAGAGGCCCTCTTCGTCCTCTTTCTCGGAGAGGAGGACTCGGGGGCACTATCTCCATCGGCACCGCTGTCTGAATTAGTCTCTGAACCATAACCTGAGCCAGTATTATCTCCGCTCTTTGCCTCGGAGTTCCCCTCAGTGTCACCTCTACTCTCGGATCCTGAGCTAGCATTATCGTCTTTACTCTCGGACGACTCAGAATGCTAACTCACTGCCTCCTCGGAGTCACTAGTCTCAGCATCGTCATCGCTCAAGATGGACTCTGAAAGACTGCTATGGCCTTGATTGCGCCTACCTCTGCCTCGACTGTGGCTCACATCTCAGCTATAAGCTGGGGCCTGTCCCTCTCTCCTTCCTGCTACTGGAGAAGGTACTGTGGGTGCTGGTGCTACTGCTGCCGGTGCTGGTGCAGATAGAATTTGAAGAAACAGTTGTTAAAGTATCAGTTATAGTGTGTGTATCAAATACAATATGAGTACAGTGTGTGGATGCAATGTGTGAGTGCAGTGTATCAGATGAAGTGTATCAGTACAATTTGGGAAAGACTACAGTTGAAATGCCAGTGTATCAGTGGAAATATGATAGCATGAAGCGCAAACTAAAGGAAATTACCGGGATACCGTGGAGACCAAACAGCGTCTCCTTCCTCTGTATCATGCCCATCAGAGAAGCTATCAGCTTGAGAGCGCCCCCTGTGTACTCTATAGATGCTGCAAATGTTTTTAGATGATCAATGTCTACAATAAACATATCTGAAATGAAATACGGGATGCAAATGGTAAAGTATGGTCTATACCTGGGATGAACCTCAAACTCCGACGAGCTCGAGTCTAGCCTCTGCCGGCTCGATCGAGATCTGGTAAGCAACCCTAGTATGCCACCAACATGTGAGCGCGGTAGGAAGCTTTGGCCAACGAGTGCTCTACTCTGCAGGGAGAACCCTTCTAACACGGACCCTAGTTGCCCTAGTCGCCTCTCTCGCCGTAGGAGCCCTTGCCCCCTCGCCTCCGTGAGCGCTTGTCAGAGGTGGCATGAGGTGGGTCTGAATAAAGGTCGCGTAGTCGCCCTCTGTTCTGAAGTAATCAGCATCCAAGCCTACCATGAACTACGTAATTGCATTAACAGATAGGTTGTTTGCCGACCTCATAGACTCTAGCAGGGCATCGGGACGACCGGATCCGGCAAGCCCACGATCTGTCGAACAAACCGCTCACTAAAGAACTAGGCCTGGTAGACTGGGCCCTCTAGCAGGATCCGGAAGCGTGATGTGGCCCATGCTCTCCCGTACTAGTTCCGTACCCCAGCTGGCATCATGGCCCAAGGCTGCCACATGATCTGCAAATATAGTGAACAGATTGTTAGTTGTTGTTAGTTGTTGTTAGTTGCTAAAAGTGTGAATCAGAACAGTTTTAAAGCAAAAATGATAGGTTTTGGGTTACCTCATAGGCGGCCACAGTGTCAAAGTAGTGGATGAAAAAGGCAAAGGACTCGCGACTCCTCCGTTGACATCGACCATCATATCGCCTCGAGTAAGGGACCATCAGGGGGAGCTCCTCCATGGGCTCTAGGGCAAGAGCTGGAAAATATGCATAAACCCACACTGTAAGGAAAATGCAATGATATGTGATCAACAATGTATGAACAGATGCAGAAAGTGCAAAGTATAAAGCACAATGTATGAACAGATGCATGAAGTGCAAAGCAAAAAGCTGTAGACACCCCATTTTTGACCGTCCATAAGACTTCGACGCGACTGATGATTTACATGGTGGAGAAAGGTGTGCAGGGCAAAGGTTCAACTTCTTCGGCAAAGAGAGAGTCGAATCTCAACTTCATACCCCTGTTCTGGACCAGAACGATCTCGATCAAAAGATTTTAGACTTAAAACCCTCTCTTTCAAAACATTTTTGAAATAAAGTTTTTACGATGTTCCAAGGCTCGCATTTTGTCAAATGTTGCGTTTTTCGGTAAACCGAGCAAGGACAAAGTGGAAATGAATGAAAGAGAGATGAAATCTACGAAAAATATTTCAAGACACCTTACTTAGGGGTTTGGAGTTGAAGAAAAGAGGAGAAGAGAGAAGAAAACTGGTTCGGGAGAAGTTCGGCATGAATCCGGGTAGGGCCAAATCTGCGCGGCTTCACGGAAACTGGAATAACGTTTTCCACAGGAGGAATTTTAATGCGAGGTTGGCGCCATTGGAAAGCTAACTTCGAGGTCTTCAAAGTGGCCACATGGTCAGCCAGCAATTGTTCAGGCCGGCCACCTTTCTTTGGTCAAAAGTGATTAGGCATGAATCTGGGAAGGAGAGAAAACACTGCGCGGCTTCACCAAAATGGGCATAACTATTTGCACAGGGGGAATTTTGATGCAAGGCTGGTGCCATTGGAAAGGAGACTTCTGGGGCTTCATTGTTCACTCAAGAATCTCCTAAGTCCAAGTTTGGGGGGAGGAGATATGGTTGGTTGAAGTCTGGTTGGACTGAATCTGCGCGGCTTTACGGAAACTGGCATAACTTTTTCTACAGGAGGAATTTTAATGCAAGGTTTGCGGCATTGGAAAGCTAACTTCAAGGGCTACATGGCTGGCCACTTTTATGTCTTGAACCTTTTGACCCTAGCCGGCCGGCCATGGGGGTGGCCGGCCGGCCACCTGCAACTAAAGTACCTAGCCGGCCTGCTTCCTCAGTGGGGGTGTATTACAGCTGTATATCTGCTTTTCCTCAAAAATATCTGTACCCGGGGGACCCTCTTGGAGGGAAATAAAGGCTCATTTCCCTCCACTTTTGCAAGGATTCCTCTCTCCCTCTCTTGTCTACATTGGTGTCCTCCCAACTCAAGAGAAGAGATTACAAGCATTGGTTGGAGCATATACATACATACAACTTCATTTCCTTCAAGTTTTGGTGCCATTTCTTCATCATCTTCAAGCTCTACCCTCACCACTCCATTCCAGCAGCAAAGGAAGGGATTCCAGCAGCTTAGAGTCATCAAATCTGTTCCAAGAAGCAACAAAAGTATTGGTCTTCAAGGGTAAGTAGATTTCCCCTCTTTTGTAGCATTTTCTTGCTTCATTTCTTAAGCCTATTTTCTTTTTGTTTTGGGCTCCGACCTTAACTTAAACTAGGTCTCTTTTGAGCTTATCTTCATGATTGTTTAAGGGCTCAACCCTGTTTGAGCCCTCTATGGCACACTTGCTTCCATATCATCTTGTATGTCAATATTTTGCATGCTTTTTCTAGCCTATGAGTGATCTGTTTTCGAGCATAATGTAAACTATGAGTGGGCCTATTTTGAGCCCCTCTTCAACATTGAAGAAGGGCTCAACCCTTTTTGGCCTCTCTATCATGAACTTGCTTCATAATCTCTCATATTTACCGTAAATTTGCATGATTTGTTTGACCTACATGTAAATTGTTTTGGAGCATGTCATGAACTGTGATTAAGCTTATTTTGTGTCCCTATACAACATTGTAGAAGGGATCAAACTTGTTGGGAGTCCCCATGTTATACTTGTCATTATACCTCTCTTTGACCCCCATTTTTGCATGCTTTTTTAAGCTTATCTAACTTCTGTTTTCGGCCATCATCAGAACTGAAAAGAGTCATATTTTGATCTTCTTGAAATATTTCATTAAGGGTCTTTTCTGGTTTGATAAATGTTTGGGGTACCTCATGTTATAGCCTTGTGTATCCTAGTTCTTGCATGACATTTTTGGCATGTTTTCATACTGATTTGGGGGATGTCATCTACTGTAAATGTTCATATTTTTAGTCTCTCATCAGTGTTGTAGAAGGGTACTTTTCCATTTGGGCATCGCATGTATCACTTGCTTCAATACCCCTCTTGCGGGGCCATTTTTGTATTCTTGCCTAATCCTATGTGTGCTTGCTGTTTAGCCCTTTTTATGCCTGAAAAATGCTTGTCTTGGGGCTGTCTTGCTACTGTATTTTCATTCCATGTCCATATCGTGCATGCATTGCATAGCTATAGGCCATTTCGGGCGCCTAATATCGCATTTCAGGATCATTCCATGCTTCGTGTGCACTTTGGCCATGTTTCGGGACTGTTTTCCCCCACATTTCAGTGTTGAAATTCTATTTGCATGTTTACATATCATTTCCATGCCATTTCATGCCTTACGGCCCTCGCCTCGGTTTGCGCGCCCGTGTGCACGCATTTCGAGGCATCTCATTTTCATCTCACGGCCTCTTATGTGAGTGTGGCTGAGGCTCTCTCATGTTAGTATAAGTCCAATTTGCATTTGGAGTGCCATTTCATGCTTTAGTACCATTGCCTCGGTTTGCGTGCCCGTGTGCACGCATTTCGAGGCACTTCATTTTCATCTCACGGCCTCTTATGTGAGTGTGACTGAGGTCCTCTCATGTTAGTGTAAGCCCACATTTCATCGTTTATGCCATTTTAGTCTCATCACATTGCGTATGCCAATTGCCTCGGTTTGCGCGCCCGTGTGCACGCATTTCGAGGCGCTTCATTTTCATCCGTCGGCTTCCTGTGTGAGTAGGGCTGAGGCTCTCTCATGTTGGTGTAAGCCCATATTGCATCGCATATCTCATTTTAGTCCTGTTGCATTCCGTATGCCATTTTCTCGGTTTGCGTGCCTGTGGGCACGCATTTCGAGACATCTTATTTTAGTCTCATTGCATATCATTTCCATGCCATTTCATGCCTTTATGTCATTGCCTCGGTTTGCGCGCCCGTGTGCACGCATTTTGAGGCATCTCATTTTCATCCAACGGCCTCTTATGTGAGTGTGGCTGAGGCCCACTCGTGTTAGTGTAAGTCCAATTTGCATTGCGTATGCCTTTTCATGCCTCAGAATCATCGCCTCGGTTTGCGCACCCGTGTACACGCATTTCGAGGCATCTCATTCTCATAGCATTGTGCATGCTAGGATTGTATTTTAGTTGCATTCATGCATATCATGCATATTGCATCGTGTTCGGGATAGGAGTTAGCCCGGGCACGGGAAACGAGGCACGTTTCGTACTCTGAGTGACGGAACGGGTCTCAATTCCCAAGTCACCGACACTCCGGATTATCCATGATGGAGTTAGGTTTTGTTGTAGCATTCATCTGCATTCATCCTATATTGAGTTGTGCAATTCGACTCCTCGGCCATCATGCATCGAGATGCGTGATTGGTGGCACGAGGATCGAGGCATGCATATATCTGTGAAATACATTGCTATGCCCCTTTCCTGCTCTCTGTTGCAGCAAAATAGAGAATCAGTAACTTTTCAGAGTCTGGCACGCTTTTCGAGAAACATTGCAAACAGAGGCTAATTGGGGCATCCCAGTGGATTTCCGCGCAAGGCAGCCCAGCATACATCATTCATCAGAGTCGAGGCAGCCCCTGGCTTGCATGCCAGTTTACAGCTTTCTTAGTTTAATTTGTTGATTAATTAGGAATTTGTATATTATTCGGACTGTATATTTCGGACTGTATTATTCTTTTATTCGGACTGTATATTTATTCGGACCCTCTGCGCGAGGGCATAATTGTAATAAGTGTGGGTGAGTGTGATGTATGTCTTCCAACCCCACGTCTTTCTCCCTTTTATTTACCCGCTTATGATGGTAGATATAGGGCATATTTCAATTAGCATACAGTATGACAGCATGTTTGCATCATTCATCTGTTTTGCACGCACCGGGCTCGGCGCATCATACAAACTGCATTTGTATTTCAATTCCAAATTGAATACGTGTTAGTTGTAGCATTCCATATGCCGTGTTTAGAATAGCCGAGCCTGCTATAGTTGCATTTTTGCATGCGTTGCATTAGGCAATTCTGTGTATCTAGGATCATACATTGATTTCTAATCAGTTTCTGTTTTCGGCTTGGAGTACTCGGTGAGTTTTATGCTTTAGCATCCTTTCATGTGTGTGAGTGACTGCCATGATAGCATGCTTACCATGAGGCTATGTGCTTATGTGATATAACTGCCTTGAATGCCTGTGGGTGGAGGTTGTGTTACTTGAATTGGGACAATTCATCAACTGTTTGTTTTAAGCCCACTAGATAGTGGCAAAATCATGTTTTTCTAAGCCCACCCGAGGGTGGCAAATCCGCGTCTTAGCCTACCTGCGGGTAGCACCATCAAACCATTTTCAAACAAACAAACATGAAATGTTTTGTTCCAATTCAGGCGGCCCAGTCTATACTTATTTGCTGCGAGCATCACATAGTAACCTAGGCTAATAACCGGAATAAGAACTCATAATGTTTTCAAAATAAGATATCATGGTTAGTAGAGGCCGGTCTTTGACCGGGCGAGCGGGGGTGCTCACGAAGTGACCTTCCCCAATCGTACCCAAGTTCCCGAGCCGAGGCAACTTTGGTGATGACGGACACGTGGCCTTTGGCAACGAGTCAGGGTTTCCTAAATTTCCCAAAAATAAAACATTTAGGTGGCGACTCTGTATCTGGCAAAGCAGTCCATGTTTGGCACTTCTTTCAAAAATCTGTTTTCCAAAACGATTTGCCGGATTTGGACTCTTTGGTTCAAGATTAAGAACCGTGACACAAAATCGAGTCCGAGCTGTAGCGAGGTCCCCCGCGGGCTTGTTACAAAAGCGAAGGGCATGAACTGATGTAGAAAGTGCAAAACAGAAAGCACAGGTGTTGAACAGATATAAAGCAGAAAATGTAAAATAGAAAGCGTAAAGTGCAAAGAGGGAACTGAAATGCATACCTTCCAAGCTCTCCAGTAGCCTCCAATCAGCTCTCTCCTCAAGCGGGAGGTAGAGCTCATATAGCCGTACAAGGTGGCGAGGCCAGCTCCGCTCTAGTCATAGAAGCGTACCCAACAAATATAAGCCCACGGTGTTCCACTTGTTTGAAAACAAGGTGGTATCGAGGAAAAACATCAGGAAGCCTCTGGCATACTGCTCCATCTCCTCTAATGTCTCGGGCTCGCTCCCTCGGAACTGCTCTGTAACGCCCTAAAAAAAAATAACATTAAAACCCATCAATTTAGACATGCATTGATATAAAAGATAAATATTCTTCTATTCATCAAAGTAGTTCATTACAATGAGTATTACATGTTAACAACAAAAGCAAATGCCCTACGGGCTTACAGCTTTCCAAGTGTTACAAAAAGGAGAGTACTATCTCAATACACATTAAGCCCTTGGCTTGAATTTACATGTAATACATCCAAAAGATAACAAAACGACAAAAGTCTGTCTGCCTCTAGCCTCCCAAGCTATGTCCTTGGAGGTGGCATGCTACCTGCACCTGAAAATGATGTCCCATATAGGGTGAGCCACAGCCCAGTAGAAATACACTAAACCAGCTATGAACAATGACTAAAAGATTAGCAGTTGATAGATGGTCAACACAGATACATCTACTTATATCACATTCCGGTTTCATGACATTAAGTCCATGTTACATTCCATTTCCCATTTTTTTTTCAACTTTGAGTTTGAAAACAAGGCTCAACACCTAGCCAAATAACTTAATGAGATTAAGACTCATTCTTTAAAACCCTTTCAAAATTCATGATGGATACACATTTTAATGCTGTATCGATAACACATAAACCATTTCCACACTTTACGAAAGATACACATTTCGGTGCTGTATCAACATAACATAAAATCACTTCTATACTTCATAATTGATAACGATATACATTTTAGTGCTATATCAAATCAATTCGAACACTTCCATAATCAACACTTGATACACATTGTAGTGCTGTATCAATGTCACACAAAATCCGGTTTAGAGGTCCATCCCCCATCTTCCCCTAAACCGTGGAGTACATCACCTATCTCCTCCCACACAACACATGTATATAAACGTAGATCATATACAATCAATCAATACACAAAGTTAATGTATTATTCCAACCGCTATATTCAATAGCATACTCAATCGATTAGTTTTAGTTTACCTAATCATCATGCATTGTCTACAACAATCAAGACTATCCTCCACCGATAGCCCAAAGCAGTTGTTTCTAAATAGAAAATAAATGCACCAATGGATAAATTATCAACATTTTAATTAGGTGAGTGATAAATAATCCAACTACACCCTTTAATCCCACACGTTCCCAATTCCTACATTCTCAATTCAATTCTTCATTTCTCCAAATTAATTATACTATGTAATTAGGGCATTTTTCCCATAAGTTACACAATAACCCTAAGGTTCCATTTTCTTCCATAATCCATCATCTATCTCATTTCTCTATGCCAATCATGCATATAGGTTTATTATAAATAAAACCCCATCTATTGTAAAATTACACAAAGACCCAAACTTTCTCAAAATTCCACAACAACCCCCAACATATCAAAAGGCTAAAATTTAAAGACAAAGCTCATAAAGAGGAGTAGGATATCCCTACCTCGAAGTTTGAGCTCAAACGGAGAAGAGACCAAAACCAAAATGCTCCAAACTCCAAACTTTTCGGATCAAAACGACGCCCTCGACGATCAACACAACTTTAACAAAGGCCGAAGAAAAGGCGAACACTTTAACTAGATCAAACCCTAGAGAGAAGGGAGTTTCTAGGGAGAGAAGCTTTCAAAATCGATTTTGGGAAAGTTCGAGAGAGAGAAGAAAAGTGAAAAGTGATTCAAAAATGCCCAACTGCTATCTGATATACGACAGGTCCGCTCGAGCGGAGAACACAACACTCGAGCGTCAAGAACAAAAAACATGGTCCGCTCGAGCGCAAGAAGTCCAGCTCGAGCGGCAAGACACAGAGATAAAGTACATCCGCTCGAGCGCGAAAACCAGTCCGCTCGAGCGTGGATTTGCCCCTCCCAGAACTCTCACAGACAAAACACTACCCGCTCGAGCGCCAAAACTCGACCTACCTATTCGAAACACGCCCAACACATCCAAAAATTCAAACATAGGAAATTAAAGGATGACAACAAGATATACAACTACCAACTCCACGGAACCAAAGTCTAGAGTACAACAAATACAGAAAAGGAAAACCGAGATCGCTATATGCTCAGCAAACCAACTATACCTCACCATAGCTGGTCGGTACAAGGATGGACGCGCTCCTAACAGCTCGATCCAGGTAGCCTTCCACTCCCCCATGTCGGTGTCAAAAAGGATTGGATCACCTCCTACTCCTAAGCTTGTGATCATGGAAAAGTTGTAGGGAGTCATCGTCATCTCCCTGGCAGTAGAGAAGTGGAAGGAGCTGGTGATGTCCCACCACCTCTCCACAAGTGCTCCTAGAAAAGGACGGCTCGTAATGACCCGTGCTAGGCCGGAGCAGAAAAGGCCAAAGCCAGTCCCGTCAACAATGTCACGGACTCCAGCAGGGAGCTCGACATACCAATCTCTTGATGTCGTGGCTCTGTACCCCCTATAGGCACGAGACTCTTCCTGTGGCAAAGAATAGATAAATCAGATAAGGCAGCAAAGAAAGTACAGTCAGATGAAAGGCAGTGCAGAAATACAGTTTAAAGAAAGGCAGAAATGTATGAAAATAGAATTCATACCTCGGTGGCGCTGAATGAAAGGTGGGAGGCCGGTTCTCTCAACAGTAGGTCCTCTGGTACACCGCAAGCAAAGTCGCTGAACCGCCTAATGCCTCTGGGTGGCAATATGTGCGTACAGGGATGATACCTCACCGGATCAAAAGGCCGTATTCTCAATGGTAGCGGCTCTGGCTCAAACTTAGGCTCAAACTCCGCCTCGAGGTCGGCCTCAATGCCCTCGACTACTTCACCAGCCTCGACAACTATTGGCCCCTTTACCTTGGGAACGGGTGAAAATGTAGGTGGAAACTCGGGAGGAGCCCCGTCATGTGGAATATCATCTGCCATTTGGAAAATGGGTGGAAAATGGTTGAAAAGTAGGTGAAAAGTGAAGGAAAATGAGGAAAATAGGGTAAACTTGGAAAAAGTCAACCCTAGGAGAGAGAAACTGAGAGAAAAAGTCAAAGCCTGAGACAGTTCACGAAACCCGAGAGAAACTTGAGAAAAATAAGCCTAAAGTGGTGGAAATCCAAGAAAAAACGTCGAAATCAAAATCTGATCAGTTCAAAATGTTAAGAATCAAGAGGGTTTTACGAAAAAAAGTTTACGTGGGGTGTTGGGAAATGTGTATAAAGCGCAAATCTAGAGAGAATGAGTACCTAGTGAGAGGGAGAGCAATTTCGGACCTAGGGTTGTGAGGAAATGAAGCCTTAAGGCTTATATTTAAAGACCCGTGCCTGAAAAGACCAAACTGCCCCGATCTGCCATTGGTGGCCGGCAAGCTGTTTTGATGGCCCGCAGGTGGCCGATGGTTCTCAAGTAGGTCCTGGTGCTGTTTGGAGCTTCTTCTTCCCGAGTGGTGTGTGGAAGGTTTTGTCTTGGAAGCTTGCAGCTGTGTTCCGGGGTGCCACTTGCTACTCTGAACAAGGTGTATCCTTTGTAAACATGTTGCAACATCTCCAAGAGGTAAATCGAAGGTTGCCACAGAATATCACTTTATTTGCTTTGTTAAATTACGCTTTTGTTCTTTTCCGTTGCATAGAATATGCATTTCCCGTATGTGCATGTTGCACGCATGTCTTACATCATTTATCATTTGTGCGTAGAACACGCTATCAATTTTTCATAGAACATGCTGTCAATTTCGCATAGAATATGTTTTTGTTTCTTGAATAGAACATGCTTTCAATTAACATCATACGGTGGTTGTCTATCTTGCATGGATTATGCTTTGTGCATCTATCGCACACGATTATGCTTTGTGCAGCTATCGCATTTGTTCACTTTTGTGCATCTATTGCACATCTTTCTTGTTTCTCGGAACGCATGAAGCATGAGCCTGAGTAGCTTTTCTTGTATCTCAGGACGCATGACACGCACCTGTAGACACCCCATTTTTGACCACCCTTAAGACTTGGGCGCCATAGGTTGATCACTCGATGATGAAAGTTATGCTGTACAAACATTCGATTTCTTCAGCAAGAGAAGCTCTAAATCCCAACCTTACACCCTATTTTGGACCAAAACGATTTTGACCAAAATCATTTTAGACCTTAAAACCCTCTTTTTCAAAATAGTTTTCCCAAAAGTTTCTACGATGTTTCGAGGCTCGCATTTCGTTAAAAATTGCACTTTTCGGTAAACCGAGCAAGGACAAAGTGGAAATAAATGGAAGAGAGGTGAAATTTTTCAAAAATAGTTTAAAATATCTTATTTAGAGGTTTGGAGTTGAAGAAAATTGGAGGAGAGGGAAGAAACCTAGTTGGGGAAGAAGTTGGGCATAAACCGTTAAGAGATAACCGAGCAGCCTTCACTAAATCAGGTTTATCCTTTTTTACACTTGGAATTAAGTTGTGAGGCCATCACCATTGGAAATTGGACTTCTAGGGCTTCATTTTACACTCAAGAATCTCCAAAATCCAAGTTCAAATGAGGGAGATATGGCTGGTTGAAGTTAGGCATCAATCCAGTTAAGCCAAAACTGAGCAACCTTCACTAAAAAAGGAATATCTCTTATCACACTTAGAATTTTGATGTGAGGCCACTTCCATTGTAAATTCGACTTTAGGGGCTTCAATTTAGACTCAAGAATGACCTACAAAGGAGTCCGGATAAAGGAGATATACCCATTTGAAGTTGGGCCTGGAAGTAGAATTTTGATGGTCGACAATCCACACTTCTAGCCGGTCGGCCACTGGTGAAAAACCTAGATATTTTTGTCCAACTATCCCCCACAAGCTCCAGCTATTCAAGGCTTGACATTTTCGACCTGTTAGGCTGTTTTTCTATATATACCTGGCCAAACCTCTTGATTTAAGGTTACAAAAATTTCCAAAAGCTCCAAAACTTGGAATTCTCTCTCTATCTCTATCTTGCAACCTATACACCCTCTCTCTACACTTCCTAAACCAATATTGGAGCTCTCCTTGTTGAGATTCTTGAGTCCAAATTTCAGCCTTTGAGAGTGAAGGACTTGTGGTTTGTGAACAAAAGTGTTATTTCTCTTCAAGAGGTAAAATTTTGTGCATCTTTGCACTACTTCTTTTCTATGTTTTCTTACTGATTTTGAAGTGTTTTTCAATTATTTTTATAGGCTGAAGCTTGTGGTTTAAGGATATTAAACGTAGAGGAGTTAATCACCCTTCTTTGAACCTTGTTCTCTAAACCTTTCCACTTGTGTTTCCCATTTCTTCATCAAATTTTTTAAGATTTTTACCACTGGTTTTTAGAGTTTTCCACAGGCTAAAAATCATGTTTTGAACTCCCAAAAAATAGAGGGGGTTAGCCTCCCCTCCTTGTGCTTGTTTCCTAGCTTAATTGCTCAATATTTTAGCTTATTATTTTAGCTACTTTTGTATTCATTCCAGTACAGTTTTGTACTATTTTTGGACTGTCCAAACCTCTATTTTTGTGGGCTGAAATTGGTGGTTTTACGCCATTTAAGGTTAGGGGGTATTTCACCCTCCTTTATTCCTTGCTTGTAAGGCCACTCTACCTTTGTTTCCCACTTTTAAACTATCTTTTTTTAGGCTTTTGAACACTGAATTTCAGAGTAATTTCAGTGGTGAAAATCATGTTTTGAGATCTAAAATTGGAGGGGTTTGTCACACCCAAACCTGGGTATAACCGGCCGCGGCCCACAGGGCCTTAGCCCAAGGCACACGTAAGCCTAAATACAAAACCATACGCATTGAATAACTATAAAATAGTCCATTAATAAATAACCAAAACTCAATCCAGTGTCATGCCACAAGTATAAACGGCAAAATCAACCGTAAACAATACACAATCCAAACTTATGGGATAAAACAACCCACATATCAAAATGATCCTAAATGAACCTCACTAAAAATAAATATAAATATGCACAAACTTGACATAACAGTCTAAAACAAAATAAATGAATGTCCTAGAGGTCCATGCAATTGAGTCCCCGCTACGCCATGAGTCCACTCTAAGTCTTTCTAACACCTGGAAATGGTAAACAACTAAGTTAGCTGATAGCTCAGTAAGTGGCAACATGGATAGTATATACAGTTTTGAAACTAGGGATCAATTCCAAAATAAGATATATATCACAGAAACTAGATTGGCATACAGTTTGGTAAAGAGAGTCTGTTTAAAAAAGAAGGTTCTGCAGTTCAACAGTTAAAATACTCATGTCTCTCGAGAACATGATAAGTGACATTTTTCACTTAAAATAGATTACGACATGAACACCAATAATTTTCTGGGTACCAAGAAAATAACAAGTAATATGTCACACAGTTCTCAAGGTTATAAGCCCCTTTGGATCCAATACCGAACTAAGAGTCATCCTCAGGGTGGCAACCTGGGTCTTTTCTCAAAGACGATCCGATTTAAGGTCACCTAGCTTAACCTAGGTCTTTTTCTTACAATCGTTGAGCACTAGAGTTATCACGGCCCAACCCGGATCTGTTCCCTAGTGGCCAGAGTCACCACACATAGTGGAATAATTTCCTTGGACTAAATACACAGATGGTCCCAATAATCAATACACATCAGTTTCGCAAAACATGGTAGTTCATCATTATAAACATGAGACCAAAACAAGTAGTTTACAGTATGCCAAGTTCACACATGTTTTCAGAAATAATTTGATTCCATTGATAATATAATAGTTTATCAAAACAGTTTAGTCATGAAACAACAATTTAATTTTCCAACAGTTCAGGGTAGGGAAACATTTATAAAAATATGGAGCATGAAACTACTCACCTGGAAACGAAATAATGTAATCCTCGAATAGAGTCTAAAAGTCCAACTAATGCCCTGAACCAAATATAAAAACTACATGTCACTACTAATTTAAAAATACTAATTCAAACCCAATTGGTTTTACTTGATTTGCTTATCAAAATAATTATTTACAATTAGTTATGCCCAAACAGGTTGTTTTCTGTAGCACTTCAAATAAATTAATTCTCTTAGTATACAGGAGCAATCAATGCAAGGCCAAAAATGTAAGAAACTAGAATCGTAACCGGTTCTAATGACGCTGATTTGATAATTTTCGGATTTATACTCAAAGAGAACAACACTCCCGAATTTACTGTTTAAACCAGTTTTCTAGACAGATTTGAATGCATTAGTTTATAGGGATTTTGACTTCCAAAAATTATGAAAAATTTTAGATATGCAATTCAATATGTAATTGATCTGCTGTAAAAATTTCAGTTCAAAATTCATTTGTTTTATATGGTTTCTTGATTTCTAAAGTTTGCTGGCAGATTAATATTCTTAGGAGCAACATTATGAATTCAATTAAAATTTCTAGAATACTATCCCAATCAGCCAATCCATTCTTTTTTCTTCCACCAACTCACAACACCCACAAGCACCACAACTATGTAAACGACATATTATAATAGAACAAGAGCAGATTGATTAATACCTTAGAGAGTTGTTGAGACACAAGGGTGCTTTCCCTCCCTCTCTCTTTTCTATCTCTTGCTCTCTCTTCTTCTCTCACGTTTCTACTGCTGCTGCTGCTATAGTGTTGATTAGGAACCCTAGGGTTGTTATATATATATATATATATGAAAACAAACTCTAAATAATTATCCTTTGTTTTATATTATTTTTTTCTCTCCATTAATTCAAATAAAATACAATATTATTAGATCAACATATGCTTACTAATTGACACTTATTTATTTATTTATTTATAAATAATAAATTTTCTTCTAATTTAAAGACTTTCACCATAAATTTATTTTAGGTTTTAAAATTAGTTAAACGACCCTCCAATAATATTTAATTTGCACTTAAAGATTCACAATAAAATATTTGAGATTGTAATATTATTATTATTTAATTATTTACTAAATCTTTATATCGGGTTCTTACAGGGTTAGCCTCTCCTCCTTGTGTTTTGTTTACTAGCTTAACATGCTCCATGTTTTAGCTTATTTTCTAGCTTTTGTTAGCTTAATTCTAGCATGTTTTAGGGCTGTTTCAGACCTGTTTTAAGACTATTTTTAAGTGTTTGTTGTGTTTGAGCTTTGTTTTCCATGCTTGTAGTGTAATAGTCCTCACAAGCCTGGTGTTTTAGGCCTTTAGACACCACTTGTTTGAGTTGATTGCCATGTTTTAGTGGTTTTCTTACTTAATTTTAGCACTCATAAACTCTGCAATGTCCCTCTTTGCTTCACTCTTTCATTTGCTTTTGAGGGTTGTTTCAAGCTTGGGATCCTTCAAGCTTGAGATTGAGGTCATGCTTAATGATTTAATCCTCTTTGAGGGTTCATTATCAACGGCATGATCTCTCTCTTGCCTTACATTATCCCTTGGTTGACACTTCTTTCATCTTAGAGGACACTCACCAATGGACAAATTGATTAAAGAATGATTTGGTAACTAAAATGTGTAAACAAAATTGGCAAGAAAAAGTGGCAAGATAAGCATTTCTTTGTGTTTCATTGCATGTGTTCAAATCGGACGTTAATTTGAACACAAGGAAAATTGGACATTTCATACTCAAAGTGATGAAATGTGCCACTTTCCTAGGTCTCCGTTGCCCTTGATCATGCATGATAGGGTGATGGCATTTAAGTCTTGTGTTGCATTCATTGAACTTGTACAAATTGGTCCCTTAGCCATCATGCATGGAAATTGCTTGATTGATGGTTTGAGGGTCAAATGTATCACTCCTTTGAACTTGTTTGATGATAAGGAGGGTAACAGTACAAAC
>JAPPVO010000059.1:109823299-109883161 GCA_030407325.1 Camellia japonica
GAAAAAAAAAAAGAGAGTCTTATTAACATGTGTTTTTATTTTAAGAAAACTTTAAAAGATTGTATATTATCTATTACATTCATTTTCATGCGCAATGCACAATTTTATAAGTCTGCTATCATGTACCCTAAAAATACACATTAACAAAAATCATAAAAATGAAAATAATAATAATTTTTTTTTATAATTTTTTTATTTTGCGTGTGTGAATATATATATATATATATATACATACATATACATAAAGACCCCCAACTTGAGAGTTCACTTTGGGCCTCTAAAGCTTCAAGATGCTGATGACACTTCAGTTTGTTTAAACCAAAAATATTTTTTATATTTTTTATTGTTTGGTATAATTAAAAAGTAAAAATTAATAGCAAATAAGTTATTTTAACGGAGAATGTCTTCTACCTTTGAAAGTTGAAAAATATTTTCTAAATGAATGTGTTATCAATATTGCCATCATGATTATCGTTGGTACCGCTACTACCATCCCTACTACCACTATTAATACAATCATTAATAAATTAATATTAAGAACGCAATCAAACATAAAAAAAATATAAATTGTGAAATTCTTTTCCCTAAAATGAAAAAATGTAGATGGTACTCAACATTTTAAAAATGGGGATGCACTAATAAATCCCAAATTAATAATTTATGCACTGTTTAGTCCTAAAAGTTTTCTTATAGACTGAAAGGTCTCATTATAATGTTAATAATATCAGATACAATGTTAATAACATCAGAGTCATGTTACAAACATTAGATTTCAAACATCTAATGTTCATCAAATTTCAATAATGTTTGAAAATATAGGATGAAAAACATCTAATGTTCATCAGATTTCAATAAATTTTGAAATTATAGAATGAAACATCAGATCATTTACGTCATTTACATCATGCTAATGTAAAAATGGAACTAAATGGAGCATAAGAAAACTTTTAAGATTAAATGATTTAACGTTTCAAAAACTAGGACTTATGGGTAAATTTTCCTTTAAGGATACATAAGTTACTTTTTAGCATGATCATTACGTTTTCACTTACAATACAAACGTGTATACTTAATTATATGTATTTGTAGTTTTTAATTTTTTCATATAATAAAAATAATTAATATTTTAAAGAAGCTTCAATTCATTAATTTAATTCTAAGTTACATCAAACAAAAGAAGCTTCAATTCATTAATTTAAAGAAGCTTCGTTTGGAAAGTGGATTGACATTTTGGCTTTTGATTTTTTGGCTATTTTAGCCTGGGGCTAAAAAACTTGGTTTTGGAAGAATTTTTGACTTTTTTGATTTTTTTGACATTTTTGTGAAAGAAAGAATGTAATGATTATGAATTTGATGTGATGTTTTGTCTTATTGGGCTAAAAAGCCTAATTTGTTTTTTGTGACTATTTTAGCCAAAAAATCCTTAAACCCAACTTCCCAAACATAGGCATAATTTGGTGCAATCAACTTGGTAGCACACTTGAGAATATTGGATAGTGCTAAATTTCTTAACTTAGCATCAATTTTGTTGTGGAGGAATCCCTTCTCTCTTTTTCTCTCTCCAATAAATTACAGTTGCTTTATTTTTTTTTCAGCCCCGATTTAGACCATTAAACCATGACCACTAGGAGCAGCTCTAATTACGTGGCATCAAACAAGGAAGGAAAAATCAGACCTTCATATTACGGTGTGTGTGTTTCACGCACTGTGAAAAAAAAAAAAAAATTTCCCGTCTAAAAATCTGATAACAGAGGGAGAAGAAATCGTGTCTATTCTAAAGCTTTATTCCAGGGATAAGAAATCGTGTCTCTGTCCCCGTTTTCGTCTCGCTCAAGTGTCTTCCCTCTCTCGTCTGAATCGGGGCTGTTCCAAGGAAAAGAATCGTGTCTCCATCCCCGTCTTCGTCTCGCTCAAGCGTCTTCCCTCTCTCGCTCAAGCGTCCTCCGACGTCCCTCTCCTCCACCGTCTGACGTATTCAAGTTAGTCCACCATCTCCGGCGTCTTCGTCCAGCGTCTCCCTCTTCGATTGTCGTCCCTCGTCCAGGTAAGTTTATCTGTAGCTTTTGTCCATCTCTCCCTCTACACTTACACATATACATACATATATATATAGATATATATAAAATAGGATTTTGAGAATGCCAAATATGTAATGAAATATACATTGAAGCTTATAATTTCCATAGTAGATTAACAGAAATTGTATAGCTTAACAGATTGAGAATGCCAAATATGCTAATTAACAGATTAAAACTCAAGTTGTAATGGCAATTAACAGAGTAAAACTCAAATTAACAGATTAGCATATTTAACAGGACCTTCTTAACATATTAACAGATTAGAAATTGTTTGGGAATGCTAATTAACAAATTAAAACTCAAATTAACAGAAATTGTATAGCTCTCAAATTGTAAGAGCTTGCATTGTTAGAAATTGTTATAATTTGTTAATCTGTTAATTGTTACAATTTGAAGCTCTTACAGATTAGAAATTGTTACAATTTGAAGCTCTGTTAATTTTTGAAAGGGTAATATGTTATAGTCTGTTGAAAGGGTAATATGTTATAATTTGTTCAAGAGCTTGCATTGTTAGAAACAGATTATTTATTTGTTAGGAAAATATAAATAAAGAAATTGACAGATTAATAATAGAAATGGAGATTGGTTCATCTGTTAATCTGTTAATGGAGATTTGAATAATCTGTTCATCTGTTAATCTGTGTGTATATGTGTAAGTATAACAGATTAATAACAGAATAGCTTGGTTCTATTATTCTATTAATCTATTAAATCATTTGATTTCATATGGTATTTTTGAATGAGCAGAAACGGAGATTGGTTCGAATAGTGGTGAGAATCCTTTATGAAATGAGAGTGAGGAAGTTGAAGAACTAAAGAGGGGTACGTATTTTAGCTCAAAGCAAGAAGTGTACGCATTTTATGGCAAATATGCTAAACATGTTGGATTTTCCATAGCTTATAAAACTCAAGTTTGTGGCAATGATGGGGAATTAAGATATTTTGGGATTGAATGTTCTCGATCGGGAAAGAGAATCAAAAAATCAGAAATAAACCCTCTAAAGCCATCTTTGTCTACAAAAATTGATTGCAAAGCAAGGGTACGGGCAACCTTACAAAAGGAAGGGAGATTTATGTTAACCACAGTTAACCTTGACCATAACCATGACTTGATTCCCACCGACTCACATCATTTTACAATGAATAAGAAAATTCTTACTTCTGTGAAGAGAAGATTAGAAATTAATGATCAAACAGGGATTGAGGTGTCTAGAAATTATCACTCAATGGTTGTTGAAGCTGGGGGTTATGAGTCATTAACATTTGATGAGCGAGATGCACAAAATTACGTTGACAGAGCTAGAAAATTGAGGCTTGGAGAAGGAGATTCTGATGCACTTCAAAAATATTTTTTGAGGATGCATGCACAAAATTCAAGTTTCTATTATATGATTGATGTTGATACTTACTTTCACATAAGAAACTTGTTTTGGGCAGACACAATGAGTCGGGCAACTTACAAAGAATTTGGAGATGTTGTTTCATTTGACACAACTTACCTCACTAATAAATGTGATATGCCATTTGCTCCATTTGTAGGAGTTAACCACCATGGACAGTCGATTTTGCTTGGTTGTGGGCTGTTATCCAGTGAAGACACTGATACATTGGTTTGGCTATTCAAATCATGGTTAAATTGCATGTCAGATCATCCCCCAAAAGCTTTGAAATCGAAGATGTTCGCCCATACTTTGAAGTTGTTTGGTGACAGTTGGTGTATTGTCCATTCGCACTTGTCCTTCATCCCTACGTTGTGAATTTGTAGGCAAGCACCATCCAATAAACCCATCGCAATCAGGACAACAATAAAATAACTTATTCTTGTTTCGTTCCGTCTCTGAAATTCGAATGATTGCTTTTTCCGACATTGAGGACAATTTCTGTTGCAATATGTCAATTGATCTGATGTACTGCTGTTAACACTTCAAGTTGACATCTGCAAAAATATGAAGCAAAATCTCAATCAGTTACTGTATGTTAGGTTTTATTCTTGGCAATCCCGTTTGACAAGGATTTCTATAAGAAGTTGGTTTTCTTCCAAAACTAGGATTACTTTGGATTTCTATAAGTAATTGGATTTCTCCCAAAACTAGGATTACTTTAGATTTCTATAAGTAGTTGGTTTTTTTCCAAAAAACTAGACCACTCTTTAGATCTACTTGGAGGTTTTCTAAGGTTTTCTTCTGGAGGATTTTTGTGAGTTTTCCTTGATAAATTTGAATGAGTATTAACTCATGAATTGAGAAGCATACATCAAGGAGGTTGATCGAATACAAAAGAGAGAGTTATTCTTCGGTGGATTCTGAAGAATTTGAGCCTGAAGCTTTGGTGGATTCTGGAGTGGCTCATCATTAAGACAATTCCGAGGTGAAGACGGGGTTGGAAGAGGCACATAGATGTTGGTTCAATTCGGGCGTGGATTCGTTATGTAATTCAGAGTATACCTGTGTAATTCCTTTATGTCTTTTTAGTGGATTGTTTTGTGGCTTTTGCCCGTGGTTTTTTTTTTATATCACAATTGGAGGTGTCCAATTGTGGTTTTTCCACGTAAAATTGTTGTGTCGATTTGTCTTGATTGTTTGATTGGGATTGTTATATACTGCTTAAAATTGATACATAATCACAAATTAACATCTAGGGGATTTCTAGATTTTTCAATTGGTATCAAAGCGGTTCGTTCTAGTTTTTTAAAAAATTCTTTTAGAACGAGATCTTGTTTGATTTGTGATAATGGATACAATTCGTGAGGGAAATTCTATGGTTCGACCACCCCTACTTGACGGATCCAATTATTCATTTTGGAAAAGTGGAATGAGATCGTTTTTAGAATCTATTGATGAAAAAGTTTGGCAATCTGTCATGTATGGGTGGACCGAACCGACGATTACCATTGATGGAGTAACTTTCCCCAAACCAATTGATAAGTGGGACACAATTGATTACCAAAATAGTAGCTGGAATAGTAAAGCTATCAATTCTCTCTTTTGCGCTGTCACACCTGAAGAGTTTAGCCGTATTTGTAATTGTGAAGTCGCAAAAGAGGCTTGGGATATCTTACAAACTATTCATAAGGGCACTCCTTCTGTTAAACGCTCAAAACTTCAAAGGCTCACATCTAGTTTCGAAAACCTTTCAATGAAAGATAGTGAGACCTTTGATGAATTTTATGCAAAGTTGAGTGACATTGTTAATTCCAGCTTCAATTTAGGTGAAAAAAATACCAGAATCCAAAGTTGTGGGAAAAATTTTGAGATCCTTGCCCGATCGGTTCCAACCAAAAGTTATGGCTATTGAGGAGGCTCAAGATGTTGACAACCTCAATCTGGATCACTTGGTTGGAAATCTCCAAACTTATGAGGCACATAGGAATTTCAAAAAGAAACAAAAAGATATTGCTTTCAGTAGTGCTCATAGAGTTGGAGAGGATTCTGATGAGGATTGTGAGATAGATTCCAAGATTACGGCTGCTTTTGTTAAACAATTTAAAAAATCTTTTTTGAAAAAGAATCCTAATCTTTTGGACTCTACTCATACTCATAAATCTAAAGGCAAAGATAAACTCAAAATTAATTCTATAGCCAAGAAGGAGAAAGGAAAGATACTAGGAAACTCTAAAAGAGTCCAATGTTATGAATGCCAAGGATTTGGCCACTTTGCTTCAGAATGCCCCACTCGTTTGAAAAGAAGAAAGCCCTCGCTATCACTTGGGATGATGAATCAGAATCTGATGAAGATGAAAGTGATAATGAAGATCAAGGTGAAGAGGGACATAAACAATTCCTTGCTTTCATGGCGGCTTCTGAAACTAAAGGACGAACAGAGTATCCGAAGAGATCGGTTGAGAATGCCACTGATGATGAATCCTCGGAGAGTGATGATGAAGAGCTTGAGCAAGCTTATGAAAAGTTGTATAAGGAGTCTCTTAACTTATCCAAATTGAATGACAAACTCATTACGAAACTCAAAGCATGTGAAAGTGAAAATGTCAAATTAAAGAAAGAGATTTCCGAGGCTAGGAATGATGCCCTTAAAATTTCTAATGATTGACAAGTTCTTTGTGCAAAACTCTTGACTTGTGAGACAGAGAGGAATGAGCTACAGCAAATCTATGCAACATATGAAGAAAAGATTGAAACTCTCGAGATGTCTCAAGTTGCTTTGGAAGAACTAATGATCAAGAAAGAGGAAGAACTCAAGTGTGCTATGGCAACCATTGGTCTTTGGAACAGAGGATCAAAGACTTTAGACAATATCATTGGGTCTCAACAAATTTGTTCTGACAAGAGTGGCATTGGCTTTAGTGATAACAAAGAGCAAAAACAGAGTGCATCTACATCTCATGATACAAGAACTCAAAGAAAAGGAGAACAAAAAATTCAACATGAGGATGGACTTCTCAAATTTCCTAGAGTTGGTAAGGTAAAAGAAAAAAAGGTACACCCTGTACATCCTGTTTTTATTTGTCATCATTGTGGTATGCATGGTCATATTCGCCCTTATTGTTATAAGTTGCATGGGAGAGTGTATTTGCCTAGACCTATGAATAGGAAGTTGGAAACTATGTCAAGACGGGTTCTCATTGAAAGGGAAGGGAACCATAACGTCAAGACACCACCTAAAAACCGCAATGCTCACAAGTTTGTTTATACTAAAGCGGTTTTGGTGAGAAAACTTGACTTGTGTTAATCTGTTTATTTGTTTTAGTTTTTGGGTTTATGTGTACTTGTTCGTTTTCTGACTTGTTTTGTTTAAAAAAAAAAAAATTGTGTGCATGTTTGTTTTTTTGTCTTACTTTGGTTAAGAAAAAAAATAAAAAATAAAAAAAAAATCCAAAAAGATTTTCTTAGTATGGTTTTGCAAGCTTGAAATTTTTGAGTGGTCCTTGGTGCATATTGGAATTGATGAGAATATCCATTACGTGTTACCATGTGTGTACTTTCTGCGGTCATTACTCATTTTGGAGTGTGTGTTTTTTGATTAGTATGTCTCATTCTGTACACACTCTTGGATTAGCAAATTTTGGAGTCTTCCATCTTAGTGATCATTTTTTTTCTATGGACTTCTGGCATTGTATCTTTTGCTTTTCTAGAGGAATTGACCTATACTAGCATATCATGGGTGATGTTGAGTCTCTTAACCACCTTCCATCTTTATGCATCTCCATGACTTTCCCCTCAATTCTTTGCAGTCCAGCCATGAGGAAAAGGCTACCTCAGAGTCACCAACCAGGCCATCCTTCTTATATCCATGCTTCTCTGGTTCGGTTTCTATACTCTTGAGCGTGTCAGCCGCCAATGAATGTGCAAAAGAAAGAAAAAATGTGCAAAAGAAAAAAAAAGATGTGTAAAAGAAAGAAAAGAAAAGAAAAAGATGTGAAAAAAAAGGAGGAAAAAAAATAAAGGATTCATTGATTGAGGGGGAGCCTCCGCCTTTACTCACCAAAATACCCCTTGATTCCTAGTGGTTTGATTTTCCTTAGTTGTGCTTAGATTCTCTTGTCAGAGGTCCAACTTTCAGAACACTACTAGGATTTGAATCTCATGTTTCTCAAACTCCAAGAGTCACACACACACTTTTTTCATGGGATCTATGCTTTTCATATAATGCATCACTTTCTTTTATGAGGAATCTTCTACAGGCTGTGCACATTGTGTTTTCTAGTAATTGTGCTTCTTCGATAATCTTGTGTGTTTCAAGGTACAAATCAGAAATTCCTTGCTTGCTCCACCATATTATTTTTGTCGTTTTCTTCCTGTTCACTGTTTTTAGTGCTTGTGGTTACTTTTAGTAAGGGGGACTTTGGTTTATCATTGCAAGAGTTTTTTTGGCATGAACACTTTGTTTTGTTTGGTACAGGAGATTGGCATTAGTTGGTTCGCATGTTGCTTTGCATTGGCTTCTTTTTTTGTTTGAGCTTCCTTTTGTGACAAAAATGGGGAGATTATTTCGTCGAGTGAATGTGTTTTATTATTCATCTATTCATGCTACATATTCTTAAAAACTCTAAGTCGCATTTATTCATGTTTTCCATCTCATGCTTCAAGATAATCTAGCCATATGTTTATTGCTTTTTCATATACTCTTGTGGCACTAATAGTTGTTTTGGAGATTGTGGCATTAATAGTTGTTTTGCAGATCTTGACCGTCAGAAAGAAGTTTGCGTTTGTTGGCTATAATGGGTTGGGGTGATTAGGATTTTATTTGTTAGGTGTGTTTTGTCACGGCATTGCCAAAGGGGGAGATTGTTAGGTTTTATTCTTGGCAATCCCGTTTGACAAGGATTTCTATAAGAAGTTGGTTTTCTTCTAAAACTAGGATTACTTTGGATTTCTATAAGTAATTGGATTTCTCCCAAAACTAGGATTACTTTAGATTTCTATAAGTAGTTGGTTTTTTTCCAAAAAACTAGACCACTCTTCAGATCTACTTGGAGGTTTTCTAAGGTTTTCTTCTGGAGGATTTTTGTGAGTTTTCCTTGATAAATTTGAATGAGTATTAAACTCATGAATTGAGAAGCATACATCAAGGAGGTTGATCGAATACAAAAGAGAGAGTTGTTCTTCGGTGGATTCTGAAGAATTTGAGCCTGAAGCTTTGGTGGATTCTGGAGTGGCTCATCATTAAGACAATTCCGAGGTGAAGACGAGGTTGGAAGAGGCACATAGAGGTTGGTTCAATTCAGGCGTGGATTCGCTATGTAATTGAGAGTATACCTGCGTAATTCCTTTATGTTTTTTTAGTGGATTGTTTTGTGGCTTTTGCCCGTGGTTTTTTTTTATCACAATTGGAGGTGTCCAATTGTGGTTTTTCCACGTAAAATCGTTGTGTTGATTTGTCTTGATTGTTTGATTGGGATTGTTATATACTGCTTAAAATTGATACATAATCACAAATCAACATGTAGGGGATTTCTAGATTTTTCAGTGTATTAGTCTTAGGACTGTTTAACTTGCTAGAAACAATGGTGATTCCTTGAAGGCTAGGGGTGGCCACTGTTTGGGCCATAGGTTATGGTCTCCTAGAAAAAAAATTATGTCTTGTTTAAAATAATAATTAGAAAACATAACCCACTATAACTACAGCAGGTAAATCACCTCTACTATCAATGATTCTAGTTCAACAATACCTAATTTTGGGGAAGTAGTAAAGATTTAACAAAGGCCAATCAGCATGATTATAACATCATGCTAGGCATACACTTTTAAATGCACTTGGTCTTGTGTGTAGTGGTTGTGAGATGAGCTGTTGGAATATGTCTCAAACATGGTATGACTAGGTAGACTTGTATCAAATACAATCACATAAATGGACCAATCACATGACTAGGTAGACTTGTATAATGTGCTTATAAACTAGGAAAATAAGTCAGTTTTTATAATTTTACAAATGCCTTCTATATCAGTGGCAGAGAATGTTTAGAAGTTGCATAAAATAAACAAGTGGCAGAGAATGTTTAACAAGTTTCTTGGTTGTGTTCTTCTCATTTTCCAGATTGCGTTCTCTTATTTAACTAATTTATTAGTTATGTACAGAAAAACAATACTTAGATGAAAGGGCCAAAGGGTTAGTGTTATTAGCCTTCCTTTATATGCATATATTGGTTCACAAATATCTATATTTAGTGTGCTTTTTACTCTATTTTTTGAAGAAAAAAAAAAATTGAAGTGGGTAAAGAAGTCTGTTGCTAAGTTTTTGGTTCACAGAAACCTATATTTAGTGTGTATATTACTGTCTTTTTTTTTTTTTTTTTTAGAAAATTGAAGTGGGTAGATAAAGTTTGTACAAAGTTTGGATAAAATTATTCCCACAAAAAATGAGCTTTGGATGCTTTAGCAATATTGGTGTCAAGTTTTAACTACCTAAACGGTAATTAAATTAAATATTAAAACAAAATGACTTGGAGGAGATTAAGATTATTGCCCAAAATCAGTTAACCCAAAAAGTCAAATTCCTATGTGCTGGCATTTGGTACTAGGTTAGGATTATAGTTGGATAATGATTCACATGGATGGATCATGCCTACGGCTTCACTAATTTTTAGGGTAGTTGTGGTTATGGGTTCCAATTATGATTCATTCTTTTATATCTGTTCATCTTTTTTTTTTTAATAAAAATTAATTCATACTCTAGCCTACTTTAAGGAAAGAGAATGTAGGGATTGAACCCCGTTATATGAGCCAGAGCATCAAAGGGTACAAGTCAATAACCAAATACAATTCATACTCTTGATTCTAAATATTAAGCCAATAACAACATACACTGTCAAAAAGCTTGATAGTATGAATATAGTGACAAGTTTTCTAATTTAGAATCACAGAACCAAACTTTAGTTCCAAATATTCTACAATCTGATATATTTGATTTTTGTTTACCTTCAAATCGAATTAAACCAGTCTAGAAATATCTTAAAATATGTTTAATTAAGAACAAATTCTCTCTTATCCAAAATATAATTATTTCATTTGTTGCTCCATTTAAGATGTGTGAGCAAATGTTTTTCAATGTTACCAATCACTGACTCTATTGTTATGATTTGTAGTCCCATTGAGGTGTGAGCATGTGTTTTTCAATGTCACTTATCATTGCATTTGGTGATGATTTTCATCTCTACATTTCAGTGCTATCCCCTTAAGAGGTCATAAAGTAGTAAGTTCACATAGGACATAGGATGCAAACTTCATTAGTGTAGGCAAATCCAATGTAATGTAAAATTGGGGCAAATCAAAATCAAAATCAAAATCCTCCTAAACAGATGAAATCGAAATCAAAATCCAATGTAAAATTGGGGCAAATCAAAATCAAAATCAAAATCAAAATCCTCCTAAATAGATGAAATCAAAGTCAAAGGCACAAAAATCTCAACAAATCAGGGCATATATATAGGTATATATATATATATATATAGAGAGAGAGAGAGAGAGAGAGAGAGAACTGACCTGTGCAGACAGATCTGTCAAGAAGATGGAGAGAAGCTGCGCTCGTCGTGAGTGAAAGATGATGACGGAGAGAAGCTGTGCTCGTCGGGTCGCCGGGGTTGTAGAAGCTGCGTTTAACCTCGATCGTCGTCGGGTTGGAGAGCTGTGCTCGTCGGGCCGCCGGTGTTGGAGAGCTTGTCGGGGTCACCGGTGTTGGAGAGATGCGATTGTCAAGAGAGAGGAACAACAGAGGAGAAGTTCAGAGAAGAGAAGTTCAGAATAGGGAGAGAGAGAGTCTCAAACGTATTGTCAAAATGAATTTGAAATTTGAAATGAATGAGAAGAGAGAGAAACGGGCGAGTTTGCATCACATTTCCTCGTTGGCAGCGACATCATTAGTGTTGATTTAGTGATCAACTTTTAGTGATCGGAAGCATTTTTGTTTTTTTTTTCCTACTCTCTTTAAAAACCTCTATCTAAGGAGAGAGCGCAGTGCTTCTAACTTTCATTTTCTCTCCGTTTTTTCTCTGACAATTTCTTTTTTTTTTTATCATCACCAGGCTAACCAATCTCACTCCCCTAATCTCCATTCATTACCAAAAAAAAAAAAAAAAAAAATTTTAAAGTTTTAGAGATCAAAATTTAAGTACAATACCCACCCAAAAAAAAATTTAAGTACAAAATTATTTTTTAAGGACCAAATATTTTTATCACGCAAAGTGTCATTATTATATTTTTAGCAACGAAAATTAGACACTAGTGATGAATTATTATTCTTTTGAGACCAAATTTTTTATCTCAAAAACTAAACCATTTTGAGACTAGATTATTTTGTCTCTAAAAGTCTATTTATTAGTAACATTTTCAAAATTGTCACTAAAAGCCTTGTTTTTACTTTTCGAGACGACTTTTTAACGATTATCCTCATGACGATAGAATTAGTTCCTAAATGTCTTTAGCAATAAAATTTTCACTTTTAGAGACCAAAACATTTAGGTAGCGTTCGGTAGAGCTTTCTAAATATGATTTGAGAATATGAGTTATATTTTGAGTTTGTAAGTTTAGAATTATGATTTTGAGTGTGAAAAATTTGTTTGGTGAATGAGTTTTAAAAAGAGTTTTGAAAAGAGTTTTGAATTGGGTGGAAAATTTTTGATGTGACATGATATTTGATACAAAAACTTATAACTCATAACCAAACACACAACTCAAAATTCTATTAAAACTCATAAATTTTTTTTAAAAATTCAGAAAATATTTTTTGTTGAATATATAAAAATTAACATATGTCAATTGCAAAAAAAAAAAAAAAAAATAATAATAATAATAATAATTTGCACTGTTCTTGTCAATTGGTAGGACGTTCGGTGGGACGATCGATTAATCCAAATTTTCCCGCGTTCAATCGATTTTTCAAAAGTGAGCGTAGAATTAATTTTTGAAAATTGCAAACAAACACCATAGGCAAATCAAAGGCGGAACTAAAGTTCCAAAACCCTTCTAAACACAGCCTTAGTCTCTAAAACTCTTGTAGTGATCATCAACTTGCCATCAAGAGAATTTTTAGATCTACATTCAAATGTGGCTCGTGATCGAGATCTAACACTAGTAAACTCGTTTTTATATACTAGGTGATTACCTTAGATTCAGAATGGTTTATTTTGTAATGTAGAGGTGGTGATTACAATACCACAACTATCAGTTGTGACGATTGACGAATTAAGAAGCTGTTTAGTGGTGGTAGTTTTTTTTTTTTTTTCTTTTAAATTTATTTTAATGTCTCTCTACATAGAGGTTTCCTTACATTGTGGAATCTTTCTCCTCCTTGCATGGATATTTGTTTTTCTCCCTAGATGAAGGTTCTCTTTTATCACTTTTGGCATCTATTTTGTATTTTGATATACTTTATTAAACGATTGATTGTCAGATGTATAATGTATTGCGCCTCGTGATTTCTTATAAAAAAAATTTTAAAAAAATATAAAATAAAATAAAATAAATTAATTTTATTAATGTGACACTTTTGTTGGTGAAATAATAAAATTTTGGGTAAATTTCACTTCATGTGATGTTGCCCACGTGCAGATTACATCTCATTATTTGGAAGTAACTACATAAACCCTTTGTGAATTGTAAATTGAAGTGCACTATCACGCTCCAATTTCTAGGAGATCCAAATTCATATAGGAAAATGGTTTTCATAATTTGATATGTGAAAATATAAATAACTTTGCAAAATAAAGAAGTATAATCAGAACCAAAAAATAAAAAAAATAGTATAGAGAACAAAATCAATGATAGAATCCCTCCGTCAATTGTATATTTTCAATTCATGAGTTACAGAAGTCACATGCATTCTATATTCAAAATTGCTACATGGAATGAATATAGAGAGTGGGAGACATTACGTTCAAATACTAGTATCTAAGTTCAAATAACATGCCATACGGGGTCACATTTAAAAAGGAGCATAACCTCATTTACAAACTGATCCAACCTGTGAACACCCTAAGGCCATGTTTGATTGGGGGTTTGGGAGGGTGGATTGGATTAGCAATCCGTGGGACCCACCAAACCCTTGTTTGGATGCAACACAATGTGATAGGATTAGTAGTGAAGGGGGCTTAGTAATCCCCCTCCATAGGGGGATTAGCTTGGGTGAATTTTAGGTGGGATTAGGAAAATAGTGAGGGGATTGAGTCTATTTTATATAAAAAATTTATTATTTTAATTTTATTTTTTTTTACCAAGTGTTCCTATTTTTTTAATATTTGTTTTAATTTTTTTTAATATAGAAATAATTTATTTATTTATTTTATATAAAAATAATTTAACAATCCCATCACTAATCATCTCCTACACTATCATCAAAACAAACACACTTTTACTTAATCCCCTCACTAACAATCCACACATTAACAATCTCTTCACTAACAATCCTCTCACTAATAATCTCATCCAACCTAATCTGCCAAACAAACGTGGCCTAATTGTTATCTCATCTCAATGGAAAACCGGAGCTTGGCTGGATAATATAACGCTCTTGAGCTCCGGACCATGCTCGAGCCCAACCTCATACCATATGGAAAGCGTTTTGACTTGGGCTAGCATTGAAAAGCCCACACGGATGCGGAGTCACTGCTGTGTGACTCTCGCTGATGTTCTCTACTGGGGCCCATACAGTGCCGTTTAAACTCTTTTTGTTTTTTTCAAATCCTTCTCTCGTGATGCTGATTGCTGGAGCAAGATAATATTTTTATTTATTAATCTATTAATATAAACACAAAAGAATGTTTATATATATGGGTACACATAAATAAATTAATTTAAATTAAAACTTATTAACTTAAGTTATATTTTTATAGGATGATATAACTGAAATTATTATTTTACATTATAAACGTTACAATATATTTTAAAATAATTTTAGGGACCATTTGTCATATGATTAAATTTTTTTTTTTTTTTTTTTTTGCCGATCAAAAAAAAAAATTACAAATACAAAAGGGATCATTTGTTGTATGATTAAAAACTGCAAAGTGTTGGGATATAATTTTTTTTTTCTCTTCAGTTCAGTTGTGTAACAAAGTTGTGTTTGCCTTCTTCTTTCCCCACCTCCCCTGCCCTCCCCTCTTTTTCTTAAAAAAAATTCTCTTTGATTTTGCATTTAGCAAAATAAATTTGTTTTTTTAAGGTTATTTTAATTTATGGATTTTTTTTTTTGGTGTGTGTGTGTGTGTGTGATCTCGTTCAATTGAATAAAATATATGTAAAATAAAATTTCAAACTTAATAGGATATTTTTCCTTTTCAATTGAAGTAATGTAATATGTTTATCTATTATTTTTTAGTCAATCTACTCAACCAAAATAAAAATGGTACACAAACTCAAGTTAACATTGATGAAAATATATGGACATCTTTTAACATTTCAATCTATCACACACACTCTGTAACATTTTAGTTAAATCATAAACATTCATGTCATTTAGCAAGAATACACAAACACTATTTTAATATTTTGCCAAAAGATCATAGGCAGGGGCTTTTTCCATATTAAGCCTATTTTGTATCTTAATTCCCAAACTAGGCCTAGTTTGGACGGAATTCTCAAACTAAGCTAAAGTGCTATTACAAATCGCGCTTTCACTGTTTGGAGCATAAAATTTGATGAATAGTGAAAGCGCTATTACAAAACGCGTTTTTAATTAAGAAAACGCTATTACAAAACGCGCTTTCACTGTGCATATGAAGAAAATGCGGTTCTAAACCACGCTTTTACTGTGCATATCTGTTTTCTTAAGAAAACATTTAAAATATATTAAAATGTAATCAAAATAAATCTTGAGTTCTCTGCAGCTCAAATGGTAGTGCATTGGTTTTGCCACGCCTCTTCACATGTTCAAACCACATGCACAGCAACTCCAAACAATTGCTATCCAAAATGAAATTCAACTTTTTTTTCTTTTTTTTCCTTCCACTCACTCTATACTTTATATATTTATTATGTAATTTTTTTATCAAAAAAAGAAAAATGTTTGTTTGGTTAAATATTTTAAAAAATTAAAAATAAACAATTTATTTATCTAAAAAATTAAATAAACAATTTATTTATTTTAAAGAATTATATAAAGTAGTATACTATTTATTAAAAAAGTTGTATACTATTTACAAATTTAATTTTTTATTAATTTTTTTATATAAAGTAGTATACTATTTATTAATTTTTTAAAGTTAATTTTTTAAAGTATAATTATATAAAGTAGTATACTATTTATTAATTTTTTAAAATATTTTTTCACAAATTTTTTATTTTTTAGATACATCTAACTAAGGTGCATCTAAAAAAGTAATTTTTTTTTTTAAAAAATATTCACTAAAAACAAAAAAATACGAAAATAAAAAAACTCAGTTTTCAAATAACTAAATCCAAAAAACTCAAACCAAATACACTGAATACTTTTTAAACAATTATGTTGACATTTTGAAAAAAATTGTATTTTATAGAAAAAAAATTTAGTTATTGTATTTTATTTATTTATAGAAAAATTGTATTTTATTTATTTAAATTGTTTTTTTAAATAAATTGTTTATTTAATTTTTTAAATAAATAAATTGTACATTTTAAAAAAATATGCACAGTGAAAGCGTACTCAAAAAATATTTTTTTCAGTAAAATGTACGCTTTTAAAATGTACTAAAATATTTTAAAAGCGTACATTTTTTAATTTTTTAAAATATTTTAAAAATAAACATATTTTAAAAGTAATGGGTAATAATAAAAATAAACAATTTATTAAAAATAAAAAAAAAGTAGTATACGTGTAATGTGATGATAGTATAATACGTCTGAGTGAGTATACTATTTATACGTGTGATGTGATGATAGTATAAATAGTATACAACTTTTTAATAAATAGTATACTACTTTATATAATTCTTTAAAAATAAATAATTGTTTATTTAATTTTTTAAATAAATAAATTGTTTATTTTTAATTTTTTAAAATATTTAACCAAACAAACATTTTACTTTTTTTTGATAAAAAAATTACATAATAAATATATAAAGTATAGAGTGAGTGGAAGGAAAAAAAAAGAAAAAAAAGTTGAATTTCATTTTGGATAGCAATTGTTTGGAGGTGCTGTTCATGTGGTTTGAATCTGTGCAGAGGCGTGGCAAAACCAATGCCCTACCATTTGAGCTACAGAGAACTCAAGATTTATTTTGATTACATTTTAATATATTTTAAACATTTTCTTAAGAAAACAGATATGCACAGTAAAAGCGTGGTTTGGAACCGCGTTTTCTTCATATGCACAGTGAAAGCGCATTTTGTAATAGCGTTTTCTTAATTAAAAACGCGTCTTGTAATAGCGCTTTCACTATTCATTAAATTTTATGCTCCAAACAGTGAAAGTGCGATTTGTAATAGCGCTTTAGCCTAATTTGGGAATTAAGATACAAAATATGCTTAATATGGGAAAAGCCCCTCATAGGCATATACTCAACTTAAATAAATATATGTGTCAATGTTAATTAAATTATTTGTGTATTTCTATATATAAATACATATAAAATTACGGATAAATTACAAATACGACTCCTAAGATTTATTAAAAATGTTAATTTTTCCCTCACATTTAAAAAATTACATCCCATGTCTTGCGGTTTTTAATCATATAACAAATGGTCCCTCCCTTTTATATTTGTAATTTTCAAAGAGTGAGTTTTTTTTTTTTTTTTTTTTTGTGACAAACCTCAAAAGGTGTATTTGTAATTTATCTTAAAATTATTTTAAAATATATTGTGACGTTTATAATGTAAAATAATAATTTTAGTTATATCATACTATAAAAATATAACTTAAATTAATAAGCTATTGTGGAGGCTGAATAATCATATACTAAGGAAGGCCAAGAGATTTGAAGACATCAGGCCAAGGGCAATTTGGCTATAATCTAAGGGCTCTTGAAACTGAATATACAGATCGGCCATATCAAAAGCCGAATAGGAACCAGCACATAATCGGAAGGCCGAGTAAGCAATCAAGTGTGAGATTAAGAGTGGGCCCGACCCTTGGGCCCAGAGAGTTATATAAAAAGAGGAACGACAATCAAAGAGAGGTATGTGAGAATAGACAAAATAGCTTGAGATAGAAGTAAACTGGAGAGAATACTAATTTGTCAGTCGGAGTGCTAATTGTGGCAACACCGACCGGAGTGTTATAGACATCCTATTTTTGACCGCCCTTAAGACTTGGGCACTACTGATTGGATCATTCGATGGTGTAGGCGATGCTATGCAAAGGTTCAATTTCTTTGGCAAGAGGAGAGTCAAATCCCAACTTCATACCCCTTTTGGACTAAAACGATCTTGATCAAAAGATTTTAGACCTTGAAACCCTCTCTTTCAAAATAGTTTTTGAAAAATGATTCTACGAAGTTTCGACGCTCGCATTTTGTTAGATGTTGCGCTTTTCGGTAAACCGAGCAAGGACAAAGTGGAAATGAATGAAAGAGAGATGAAATCTTTGAAAAATCTTTCAAAAAATCTTGTTTAGGGGTTTGGAGTTGAAAAAAAAGAGGAGAGGAGAGAAGAAACCAAGTTGGGGAAGAAGTTGGGCATGAATCGTTGAGAGAGAGTCGAGCAGTCCTCTCTAAATCGGGCCAATCCATTTGTATACTTGGATTTCAGCTATGAGGTCACCACCGTTGGAAAGAAGACTTCCGGGGCTTCATTTTGCACTCAAGAATCTCCTAAAGCCGAGGTCAGATGAGGGAGATATGGTTGGTTGAAGTTGGGCATCAATCCGGTTGGACCGAAACTGAGCAGTTTTCACTAAAAGAGGGATATCTCTTAGCACAGTTGGAATTTTGGTGTGAGGCTTCCATCATTGGAAAGAATACTTTCGGGGCTTCAGTTTGGGCTCAAGAATGACCTGAAAAGGAGTTTAGATGAAGGAGTTATGCTTGCTTCAAGTCGGGGACCAGGACTGATTTTTGCTGCCGGCCTCAATGGGAGTGTGCCGGCCACAAATGGAGGATGCCGACCATATGCCAGCCAAAAATGACCCTTGCCGGCCAGTTGAAGTGGCCGGTCGGCCAGAAATTTCTAGGAAGCCCAGAATTGGCAGATATTTCTTCTCCAGCTGTTGCACACTGCTTCAGATATTTCAAAATTGATATTTTCGACCAAGGCTCTTCTTTTTGCTATATATGGAAGCAATATCTACCATTTGAAGGGGTTAGAAATTGTGGGAGTCTCTCTCTCTAAAAAATCCTCTCTCTCTCTCTAGAAAATTTGTGAGCAAAATCCTCACTCTCTCTCTAGATTTCTCTCTCCCTTGCCCTTTTGTGTATAGAAGTAGAGATACACAACTAGTTTGCCAAGGGATCCTTAACCAAAATTGCTTGTCTTTGGGCTGAGATTCCTTGGGACTTTGTTTGAGCTTTAAAAGGTGGTTTTAGCTTGATTTGGTGCATCATTTGTGCCTAGAGTGCTCTTTGCTTCAAAGGTATAATACTTACCTTCTTTAAGCTTGCTTTGAACACTTGTTTTGCCATCTTTTCAAACTATCTTTGGGGCTATTTTTTGGGGTGGTGTTGAACTACAAAAACCTCTATTTTTCAGTCCTAAAATTAGTGGTTTAAGCCTTGTTTGGCTAGGAGGTGTTTCCCCCTCTTTGCTTCTTGGCTTGTAAAGCCTTTTGAGCCATCTCTCAAGCATTTCAAACAACCCCTTTTTTTGGCCCTTTAACCACTGAATTCCAGAGGAATTTCAGTGGTAGAAAACTTGTTTTGAGGTCCCAAATAGGAGGGGGTGGCCTCCCCTCCTTGTCTCTCTATGCTATGCCTAGTTAGCCTTGCAAAGTAGCATGTTTTTGGTATTATTTTGACATGCTTTAACTCTGATTTTGGTTGGTTGGGTCATCTCTTGCTTGGTTTTTGTACTTATAGTGCAATCATGCTCACTAGCTTTATATACTTGATGTTTTGGCCTTTCATTCTAACTTGTCTTGGCTATGATCCAGCATGATTTTGGCCTTGATTTAGCATGCTTAAACTCTGTTTGAAATGATCTTGGCCCTTTGAGGCTTGCCTTGTATGGCCATAGTGTAATGGCCTTTACTAGCCTTGTGTTTTAAGGCCCTTAGCATGCTTTGCTTATGATGTTTGCATGATATAGCATCCTTTAGCATGTAATTTCAGAGCATATATCTCTGTCACACTCTCACATATATCACTCGTTAAGTGCTTTTGAGAGTTGAGCGTTATGCCTTACTTGCGAGCCAATGAATGAGCATGCTTTTCTTGCCTTTTGTGCCTAAGTTTCAGCATGATTTAGCCACTGTTTTGGCATGTTTTAGCTATGTCTAGAGTTGGTTTGGTTGTTTGAGCCTTGTATGGCATGCCTCTAGTGTTGTGTCCTTCGCTAGTTTCAATACCTTTGGCCTATAACATGTCTTGCATAATTTAGTGTCTTTTACATGCCATTTTAGTGCTGAAATATATGCTATTGCACTCCATTAATTCACTCTTTCATGTGCTTTGAAAGTGGTCTTAAGCCCCTTGTTGGCTTGAGTGTGAATTGGAGGTCCTCATGCCCAATGGTTTTAACCTTCTCTTGAGGGTTTCTACTAACCAAAAGCATGAAGCTTCTTTCATGCCCAAGGTGCTTGTGACTAAGGCCATCTTTCCAATTAGAGGACAATCACATTGGACTTAACTGGTTAATGGATTAATCGGTAAGTTAAAATGAGTAAACAAGAAAAGGACCAAGTAAAACATGTGAAAGATGAGCATGTTGTTTGCATTGCATTGTGTTTCGATCAGACGTTAATCCAAACACAAGGAATGTGGCACGTTTCATACTCAAAGTGATGAAACGTGTTGCGTTTCTTAGTCGTTGTCACCCTTGATCATGCATGATAGGGTGACGACTCTTCGAGTCTTGTTTGTGCATTCACTAACATTGTGCAGGCTTGACTCTTTGGCTATCATGCATTGAGATGCGTGATTGGTGGCTTGAGAGCTGAGTACTACACTCCTTTGAGCTTGAGAAATGATAAGGAGAGTAGTTGCACACACATTTCCTTGCAAATACACTGCCATGCCTCTGTTTGTACTCTGTTGCAGCAAAAAGAAAAGTTCAGGGAATCAGTGGCCGACCAGCCATCAAAGCCAGCCAACCGGCCACCAAAACAGCCGACCGGCCGCCAGTACTGGCCGATTACCACCAATCATGGCCGATCATCCCTCAGCATGTTCTTGAGATGGGTCAGAGGCAATTTGGAAGTTGGCACAATTTTCAGAAATCCAAAAGTGTGCAAACAGAGGCATCTTGAGGCAAGGCGGGGGATTTTCGGGAGGAAGCAACCGAGCATGCATATCTCCCTCGCCCGCGACGCCATTTATCGCTTTGTTAGCTAGTTGTAGTTAATTACATGTGCTGTAATTAATTTAGCTTAGTTCATGTTGTAACATTCTAATTAGCTTAGCATAGTTAGTTTCAATTCGGTTTGTAATTAATTAGCTACAAAAGTTAATTAGTTGATTTGTAATAAGTAGCTTAGCTTAGCGTAGCTGGTTAGCTTAGCTTATTCATTCGGACCCTCCGTCGAGAGGGCATATTGTTGAAATAAGGGTGCGTGCGTGTGTGAATGTCTTCCAACCCCACGTCTTTCTCCCTTTTACTTAACCGCTTTCGATGGTTAAATTAGGGCATATTTCGATCAGCATACCTTATGCTTGCATGTTTGCATCATTCATTTGTCTTGCATGCACCGGGCTCGGCGCATCATTCAAACTGCATCGTATTTCAATACCTATTTGAATACATATTATCAAGTTGCATTCATATGCCATCTTAGATAGCCGAGCCTACTTAGTTGCATTATTGCATGTGTTGCATTAGGCATCTTAACATAACTAGGATCATGCATTGATTTCTAACTAGTTTTCTATTTTGGCTCGGAGTACACTATAAGTGTTTACGCTTTAGCATCCTTGCATGTGTGTAAGTGATTGCCATGATAGCATGCTTGTCATGAGGCTATGTGCTTATTTGATTAACTGCATGAATGTCTGTGGATGAAGGCTTCATTACTTGAATTGAAACAATTCATCAAGATATGAGTTTTAAGACCACTTGGAGTGGCAAAGCATCATGTTTTAAGCCCACCTTGTTTGGTGGCAAATCCGCATTTCTAAGCCCACTCGAGGGTGGAAAATTCAAACCATCTTCAAAAAACAAACATTGACTTGTTTTGTTACAATTTAGGCGATCTAGTCTATACTTGTATGCTGTGCGCATCACATAGTAAGTTAGCTAATAATCGGAATAAGAACACATGTGTTTATGAAAATAACATACCATGTTAGTAGAGGCCGATCCTTTGATTGGGTGAGCGGGGGTGCTCATTTCAGGACCTTCCCCCCTCGTACCCAAGTTCCCGAGCCGAGGCAACTCTGGTGATGACGGACACGTGGCCTTTGGCACGAGTCAGGGTTTCCTAAATTTTCCAAAAATAAAATATTTAGGTGACGACTCTGTAATCTGGCAAAGCAGTCCATGTTTGGCGCTTTTTATTCAAAATCAATTTTCCAAAACGATTTGTCGGATTTGGACTCTTTGGTATTTATCAGTCTCACATTGCACTTTGTGAGATTAGATTCAGAACCGTGACAGGAGTCCGAACTGTAGTAAGACCAAATTCGCGCCCTCTCCGAAAGGGGGGCGCGCGGAGAAAGTCGGGTCTACAAGTGTTCATCCCTTTTTGAAGTAGCGATCAGAGGATCAAGGACGTCTGGTTGGATCCTGGAGTATTTCCAAGCCACTTCTCCACAATTGGTGCGGTCTATGGGAATACTCAAGTGCATCTATGGTGGGCGTAACAGATGATCCTTCGGTAGTTGCTGATGACGTTACGCCAAGAGATGACATCACTCCAAGAAACATGCTTGGACCGGAGAATATCACCGTGCGACAAGCCTTGAACTTCGACTCAATAGCTCAGACCTCACCCTTAACTTCGGTGCAAGAGACAATGCAGACAATCATGGATCGAACAAAGCAAAATGAACAGCGTCTAGAAAACATGATGGCTGAAAGGAATTAGCCCTGGAGCTAGTCAAATCCCAACAGGCCACATGCCATGACTGGGGTCGATCCCTAGGAAAGAAGGGTGATCGACGACGTCGACTTCGAAAATATGATAATGGCAGTGATTCTGACTCACCATCCCAGGAACCCAGAAAGAAGGGACGAGTCGATGTATCCAGCTCATCCGAAGGAAGTCCGTACATACGGCACAGGCGAGGGGAAAAAAGTGATGATTCGGATGAAGAAGACAAGCATGACCCTTTTGTGTGATGCATCGCAAGGGCTGTGCTGCCCAAGAAGTTCAAAGCCCCATCGTTCACCCTATATGACGGAAAATCAGACCCCACTGACATTATTTGTCATTATAAACAAGCAATGACACTACATGCTGGCGATGAAGCCCTCATGTGTCGAATGTTTCCAAGCAGTCTAGGACCATTGGCCGTCAGATGGTACTATAAACTGGAGCTGGCATCGATAAAAAGTTTTCATCAACTCCAAAAATCCTTCAGGGCAAGATTCATCACCAATGAAATTTAGCTAAAGCAAGCCGACTCTCTCTGGGCAATGCAAATTAAACCAGAAGAAACCTTTTGTGAATATTCAGCACACTATTAGGAATGTTTTAACCTGGTAGATGATGCCTGCAATGACTCCATAGCCATCACCGCCTTTAAAATGGGATTACATCCTGATAGTCCCCTCCGCAGTTTGTTGACCAGACGGCCCCCCAAAACAGTTTGGGCGTTAATGAAGAAAGTCGAAGAATATTGTAAGGTGGAAGATGATGCCCTGTGGATCAAAGTGGGACAGAAAATTGTTAAGACGGCTCCGTCTGGTATCGTTCAGCTGATAAGCGTCGTGCCGTCAAGGAGCCCCAAACCGTGGAATCAGGCTAAATGAGACAAAAGGCGTGACTCACGCCGATTAAGTGATCAGTGTTCACACCGATCAAATGAACAATATGAAGTGGATAGCAGGCGCACAAGACACTCGGACAAGAAGTACACGGAATTAGCATAGCCGATTAGCAAGATTTTTTCGAAAGTCCAACACCTTCCGTTCTTTAAATGGCCACCCAAAATGATGGGACCTCCCGATACAAGGAGAAGGGATAAGCGGTGCGAATACCACAAGGACCATGGTCATGACACTGACCGTTATTATGCACTGAAGAACCACCTAGAGGAGTTAGTACAAGATGGCCGGCTGGCGCAACACGTCCGAAAGAATAATTCATCGAACACGGTAGCCCTACGGCCGGATTCATCTTCACTTGATGTAATTCACATGATATATAGCTGTAGACACGCTCCCAGGAGAACTCTCCGATATCCGCGCTCGCGATGGGGGCCGGATCTCGTCTTATTCTTTGAGCTACTACAGTTCGGACTCAAATGTCACGGTTCTGAATCTAATCTCACAAAGTGCAATGTGAGACCGATAAATCACCAAAGAGTCCAAATCCGGCAAATCATTTTGGAAAACTGATTTTTATAAAGAAGTGCCAAACATGGACTGCTTTGCCAAATACAGAGTCGCCACCTAAATATTTTATTTTAGGGGATTTAGGAAACCCTAACTCGTGCCTAAGGCCATGTGTCCGTCATCACCAAAGTTGCCTTGGCTCGGGAACTTGGGTACAAGAGGGGAAGGTTATGCAATGAACACCCCCGCTCGCCCGATCAAAGATCGGCCTGTACTAAACATGATATTTTGTTTTTGAAAACACATGTGCTCTTATTCCGGTTAATTAGCTAATCTTACTACGTGATGCGCACAACATACAATTATAGACTAGATCGCCTAATTTGGAACAAAACATTGCATGTTCATTTGAAAATGGTTTGGAGTTTGCTACTCGTAAGTAGGCTAAATCAGGGATTTTAATGAATTGTTCTAATTCAAGTAATCCAACCTTCACCCACAGGCATTCAGGCAGTTATATCAAATAAGTAGTTAGCCTCATGGCAAGCATACTTTCATGGTAATCAATAACACACATGCAGTATGCTAAAGCGTGAACACTCACAGTGTACTCCGAGCTAAAACAAAGAACTAGTTAGAAATCATGCATGATCCTAGTTCATGTTAAGATGGCTAATGCAACACATGCGAGGATGCAACTAAAATAGGCTCGGCTATTCTAAGATGGCATGTGAAATGCAACTTGATAACATGTATTCAACTAAATGTATTGAAATACAATGCAATTAGTATGATGTGCCAAGCCCGGTGCATGCAATACAGATGAATGATGCACGCATGCGAGCATAAGGTATGCTAAACAAAATATGCCCTAAAACTAACCATTGTAAGCGGTTAAGTAAAAGGGAGAAAAAAATGGGAGTGGGAAGACATGCATCACACACACGCACGCTTATTACAACAATTGGCCCTCTCAAGGGAGAGTCCGAATAAGAAGCTAACTAGCTAATCTAAGCTAATTAAACTACTTATTACAGCACAACGAAGCTAATTAACTAATCCTAGTTAACTAACTATTACAAAACAATTAAGCAGCTAAACACATTAACTACTTAAATACAGAATCCAAAGCATAAACTAGCTAATCATATTAGCTAAGTAAAGCAGTAAATAGAGGTGCTCAGAGGTAGAAGATTGCATGCATGCCCGGTCGCCTCGTTCGGAAATCCGTCCCGATGCCTCAACTTGTCTCTATTTGCAATTGTTCTCAGAACCTTGCACCAAGCTCCAGAAAGCTTAAACTCCACCATGGGAACCTGTGGGAGGGTGGCCGACCAGTTGTTGGTGTCTATAGTCATGGTCGACCACCTATCTTTGTTGTAGACCAGAAAAAGTGGTCGGCCAGCTAGTTTTTCTGACTGGCTGACCAGTTGTTGCTGCCAAACTCCAATTTTCTACAACAGAAAGCAAGAAAGGGCATGGTAATGTATTTGCAAGGTATGTGTGCACAACCACCCTCCCTATCATTTCATAAGCTCAAGAGGGTGTGGTTCTCAACCCTCGGGCCACCAATCACGCATCTCGATGCATGATGGCCGAGAAGCCAAATTGCACGAATCAATATGAAATGAATGCACACATAAACACATAAAGCCTCTAACTCTATCATGTGTGATCAAGAGTGTCAGTGACCGAGAATTGAGGCACGTTTCATCACTGTAAGTATGAAATGCCCCTCGTTTCTCGTGTTTGGACTAACACCTATTCCAAACAAATGCAATGCAAACATGCCATACACAATGCGACTCAAGCATGCAAATATGCAATATGACTTGAGCATGCAGACATGCAATGCAACATGAACAACCTAACAGGGCTAATGACATGCACAATGCTAATGCATGCATACTCAATGCAAGACAACATAAGCATGCAACAATAGGATACAATGCAACTAGCATACACAATGCGAATGTCAACTAGCATACTCAATGCAACATGATCATGGCATACTCAATGCAAATCAAGAACATGGCATGTGCAATGCAAACAATAACATAACATGCACGATGGGATGTAACATGGCATACACAATGCTCAATGGACTTAAACTGAATGTGGGTAGACCTCAGCCATGCCCAAATTAGTGGCCATAACACCAAAATAAAGGCACAAAATACAAAACATGCATGCACAATGCATTGGCCATCCAAGTAGGCCTAAGAGCATAACCCTCAAGAAGGCTCAAGGAGTGACAAATGCGGAAGTGTAACAACACTAAATGCACTGAAATTAAGTAAGAAATGATGCCAAATCATTCAATCAAACACAAGTATAGCATGCAAAGGTCCCAAAGCATGAAAGCTAGCAAAGAGGACTACAAAGGAGACATGCAATACATGGCACATATGCATGAACCAACCACAAATAGAGCTCAAGTAGGTCAAAACATGGACCAAAGCATGCTAAGATGGAGGCTCAAAGACCTAGGCCATAAGTAAGGCAACAATGCACAACACTTAAAGGCATTCAAAACATGAAAGAAGTGGGAACATGGCAATGCTATAAGCTCTGAAATGAAGTATTAAATGATGCCAAATCATCTAAATAGCTCAAAGATAGCATGCACGAGTCAACAAAACATAAAGCTAGCAAGGCCAATTGCACTACAGCTATACAAAGCATGAAGGATATGGCAAAGGCAACCCAAAACAGTCTTAGAACATGTAAAAATGATACTAAAACATGTATGGAAGGAAGCCAAAACAAGCTAGCATGAATGGCATAAGGCATGATGCATACAAGGCAAATAAGGTGGATTACACTACACCTATTAAGACCAAGCATGGGATGACTTAACCAACAAAAATCAGAGTTATATCATGGCAAGATAACCCCAAAAACACATTGAAATGATGGCTCACAAGCTAAGGCATGAAGGCATACGCAATGATTCATGTTAAGGCATAAAGGGGCAAACCCTCCAACGCATTGAATGAGTGATAAATGCAAGTGCATGAGCATGAAACATGGACTAAAATCACATAATAAATGATGCCAAATCATTCAAATGGGCCAAGTAAAGCATGCTAGTGGACTTGACACACAAAGCTAACAAGCTAGAATGCACTATAGCTATACGAAGCAAGTCATGCATGGCCAAAACAACCAAAATCAGAGCTAGAGCATGCTAAAACATGGAAAAAAGCTTCTTGAAGTTAAGCCAAAAGCATGCTAGAATGACATGTTAAAGCATGATGCATGTTAGGCTAATTCATGGAAATACACTACAAGTGCATGGAGCATGCAAGAGGTGACCAAACCAAACCCTAACAGAGGTATGACATGGCAAAACATCACCAAAAATATGCTGAAATGGACTCAAGGCAAGCTAGAATGACATGCTACTTCATGAAGCATACAAAGCTAGTTTATGAGATTTACACTACAAGTATATAAACCATGCATGGAGTGACCAAACCAAGTAAAAACAGTGGCATGCCTCAGCAAAATAAGCCCAAATACGAGCTAAGATATGACCAATATAAACTTAACAAACATGCTCACACATGAGGCATTCAAGACAAGTATTGAAGACACAAGGAGAGGGGATGACCCTCTCCTTTTGGGACCTCAAAACACCATCTATCATTCTCTAGAGATAAAGGTGTATCTATCCTTGCCTCCGGGCCTCTGAACTCTTTGTGCTTTGGCTCAGTTTGCGGACCAAGCCTTGTTTTCCTTGCCTGAGGGAAGGAGAGGTCTTGTAAACCCCTTTTGTGGTCGTAGACCACTTTTCGTGGTTGTAGGCCACTTTTCTCGTTTGGAGACTAGTTTTCGGTTTTCAGAGCCTTCGGTCGCGCGCCTTGTCTCGGGACCGCTTAACGTTCTCCATTTGACGTGGTTTTTGAACCACACCTTGTTTCCTTGGCCTAGAGGGCCACTGTGGTTTGGGAGACCACTTTTGTGGTCGTAAACCACTTTTGGTGCTTGTCAGCTAGTTTTCAAGGCTCCCAACTGCGCGCTTTGCCTCCCGAACTTTCGTCTTGCATCCGTTTTGGTTTGTTTTTGCTACAAACCTTGTTTTCCTTGTTTGGAAGGTGGTACAAGGATGGGAGACCAGTTTCTCTCCTCGCAAACCACTTTTCTTCCTGCCAGCCAGTTTTCTGGTCTGACAACTGGTCTCTTTGGTCTTTGGGCCACCTTTTCTGGTCAGCCACCACACCATTTGCTTGTTTTCATGCTGCTGACTATCTCCCACCAAGGCCGACCAGTTGTCTTCTTGGGAGACCACTTAAAGTGGTCGATCAACCACTTTAAGTAGCTGGCCGACCACTTCAAGTGATCGGCTGCTTTTTGTCACCTTTTTGGAGATATTTTTGGCCAGCTGGCACAGCTGGAGAGCACAAGAACCATCCTCCATACACGTGTATGGAGGGATGGCCTTGAGCCTTAGCTTCTTGAAGAAGCTTGTGCTTTTGCTCTCTATAAGAGGGAGGCCCCCCCCTCCCTCCTCCAAGTTCAACTTTTGGAGTTAGAGAAGGATAGATACACCTTTATCTCTATATCTCTCTCTTTGCTTCATTTTTTGTGTCTTAAAGTGTCATTTTGTCTCACTTTTGTACACAAACACACACTCAAACACCATACTCTTGGAGCTGAGGTCCCTTGAAGTTGTTTTTGGAGTTTTTGGATTGGTTTGAGCTTAAAGAAGCTGCTGGAGTTGCAGCTTGGAAGGTGGTCTTCAAGGGTGAGCCTTTAACCTTTTAAACCCCCATTTCTTCTTAAGCTTTTGGACCCTTTTGCATGCTGTTTTAAGACTAACTTCCTACTGCAAAAAGTTTTGAATTTTGGAGCTTAAGATCTTTGTTTAAGGTCACTTTTGTGTTTGGGGTTGTTTACCCCCTCTTAGGCCTTGTTTGGCCTTGCTTTTGTGCCTTCTTTGTGAGCTTTTGGGACCACCTTGTTTTGGCCTTCTCACCACTGAAATCCAGAGGAATTTTAGTGGTGGGGATGGTGTTTTGAGGTCCCAAAAAGGAGAGGGTCATCCCCTCTCCTTGTGTCTTCAATACTTGTCTTGAATGCCTCATGTGTGAGCATGTTTGTTAAGTTTATGTTGGCCATATCTTAGCTCGTATTTGGGCTTATTTTGCTGAGGCATGCCACTGTTTTTACTTGGTTTGGTCTCTCCATGCATGGTTTATATACTTGTAGTGTAAATCTCATAAACTAACTTTGTATGCTTCATGAAGTAGCATGTCATTCTAGCTTGCCTTGAGTCCATTTCAGCATGTTTTTGGTGATGTTTTGCCATGTCATACCTCTGTTAGGGTTTGGTTTGGTCACCTCTTGCATGCTCCATGCACTTGTAGTGTATTTCCATGAATTAGCTTAACATGCATCATGCTTTAACATGTCATTCTAGCATGCTTTTGGCTTAACTTCAAGAAGCTTTTGTCCATGTTTTAGCATGCTCTAGCTCTGATTTTGGTTGTTTTGGCCATGCATGACTTGCTTTGTATAGCTATAGTGCATTCTAGCTTGTTAGCTTTGTGTGTCAAGTCCACTAGCATGCTTTACTTGGCCTATTTGAATGATTTGGCATCATTTATTATGTGATTTTAGTCCATGTTTCATGCTCATGCTCATGCACTTGCATTTATCACTCATTTAATGCGTTGGAGGGTTTGCCCCTTTATGCCTTAACATGAATCATTGCGTATGCCTTCATGCCTTAGCTTGCGAGCCATCATTTCAATGTGTTTTTGGGGTTATCTTGCCATGATATAACTCTGATTTTTGTTGGTTAAGTCATCCCATGCTTGGTCTTAATAGGTGTAGTGTAATCCACCTTATTTGCCTTGTATGCATCATGCCTTATGCCCTTCATGCTAGCTTGTTTTGGCTTCCTTCCATGCATGTTTTAGTATCATTTTTACATGTTCTAAGACTATTTTGGGTTGCCTTTGCCATATCCTTCATGCTTTGTATAGCTGTAGTGCAATTGGCCTTGCTAGCTTTGTGTTTTGTTGACTCATGCATACTATCTTTGAGCTATTTAGATGATTTGGCATCATTTAATACTTCATTTCAGAGCTTATAGCATTGCCATGTTTCCACTTCTTTCATGTTTTGAATGCCTTTAAGTGTTGTGCATTGTTGCCTTACTTATGGCCTAGCATGTATGCCATCTTGCCTAGGTCTTTGAGCCTCCATCTTAGCCCACCCTTGTACCATCTTCCAAACAAAGAAAACAAGGTTTGTACCAAAAACAAACCAAAACGGATGCAAGACAAAAGTTCGGGAGGCAAAGCATTGAGCCTCGAAAACTAGCTGACAAGCACCAAAAGTGGTTTCCCAAACCACAGTGGCCCTCTAGGCCAACGAAACAAGGTGTGGTTCAAAAACCACGCCAAACGGAGAACGTTAAGCGGTCCCGAGACAAGGCGCGCAGCCGAAGGCTTCGAAAATTGGAAACTAGTCTCCAAACAGGAAAAGTGGCCTACGACCACGAAAAGTGGTCTACGACCACAAAAAGGGGTTTACAAGACCTCTCCTTCCCTCAAGCAAGGAAAACAAGGCTTGTTCCACAAACCGAGCCGAAGCACAAAGAGTTTAGAGGCCCGGAGGCAAGGCACTCGGCCAAAACTCTGAAACCTCGAAACGAGCACAACATGCGCAATCACTGAGCGCTCAATCGATGACGTCTGAGTCTTAAGGTTGGTCAAAAATGGGGTGTCTACAGTAGCCTGCTGTCCTCAGCTGAGGTACATACAATTCAGTTGCAACCTAGCCTGCATAAGCCAATCACACCAACAAAACAGCCCCATGAAACTGAGAGGATTAGTTTCGATGACACTGACTTAGTTGGAGTAACTCCCCCCTACGCCGATCCCCTTGTCATCGAGCTACGCATGAACATATTCACCATTGAACGTGTTCTCATCGATCAGGGAAGCACTTCGGAAATAATGTATTACAAGACGTTTGTTAAACTTGGCTTCACTAACTCGGATTTGTTGCCGGCCGATTACTTATTATTCGGCTTCAACGCAAACCCCGAGTATCCTTTAGGCAAGATCATACTATCAGTTCGGGCAAGCACAAGATTAGTAGATGTCAAACTTCCGTCACCATACAATCTCATCATGGAAAAAAATTGGTTGCATACCATGCAAGTTGTGCCAAGCACCTACCATCAATTACTTGGTTTTCCGACTGAGTATGGCATTGAACAAGTTCAGGGTTCTCAGAAATCAGCATAGGCATGCTACCTTGTTGTTGTTGCAAAGAGACCAAAGGAACTAGAAGTGAATTCGATTGAAGTACCGGATCGGGAGAGCCTCGAGGACATTGGGAAGATCCCTAGTGAAAAGGCAACTGAAAACCTGGATCGGGTCGAAAGTAATGGGAGTCCTGACAAGTTCTTCATGATCGACATTTCCTTGAATGAAGTTGACAGACACGAGCTTGTATCCTTTTTACTCGGCAACCTCGACGTGTTTGCGTGGACACCATACAAGATGCCAGGGGTGGATCCACCTGTGGCCCAACACCGCTTAAACGTTGATCCAAAATGTAAGCCAATCATTCAGAAAAGTTAGCGGTCAGCCGAGGAACATGCTTCGGCCGTTGTTGAAGAAGTTGACCGATTGCTTGATGCCAGGGCAATTCGCGAAGTAACTTATCCTACATGGTTGTCCAATACCGTGGTTGTAAAGAAGAAGAATGGATCTTGGCGTGTTTGTGTGGATTTCACAGATTTGAACAAAGCTTGTCCCAAGGATTGTTTTCCCCTCCCCAAAATAGACCAACTCGTAGATGTAACGGCACATCATTAACGCATGAGCTTCTTGGACGCCTACAAAGGCTATCACCAAATTGCCATACATTGGGAAGATCAAGAAAATACTGCATTCCTCATCCCAAGAGGAACTTATTACTGCAAGGTCATGTCTTTCGGGTTGAAGAATACGGGGGCAACTTACTAGAGATTGGTTACTGCCATGTTCAAGGAACAGCTCGGTTGCACCATGGAAGTATACATCGACGATATGGTGGTCAAATCCAAGGAAAAGCACGCCCATCTAGCCGATTTGGCAGATACATTCCGCATTCTTCGAAAGTACAAAATGAAATTGAATGCCTCAATGTGTGCATTCGGCATCGGATTCGGCAAATTCCTTGGCTACATTATTAACTACCGCGAAATAGAAGCCAACCCAAGGCAGATCACAGCAATTCTAGAACTTGGCTCTCCTCGGTCGGTCAAAGAGGTTCAGAAACTGATGGGAATGGCCGTCGCGTTCAATAGGTTTATCAGTCGTTCCACAGATCACTACTGATAATTCTTTCACACACTTTGGCATGGCAAAGCTTTTGAATGGACCCCCAAGTGCCAGGCCGCTTTGGACGGCTTGAAAACTTATCTCCGATCAGTACCATTCTTGGTAACCCCCTCGGTAGGTGATCTGCTCATTTTGTATCTGGCGGTATCTGACCGGGCGGTCAGCGCCGTACTTTTAAGGGAAGAACTCGGGGAGCAGCAACCAGTTTACTATGTAAGCAAAGCAATGGCTGATGCCGAAACACGTTATCTACCACTAGAAAAGCTCATCCTTGCTCTCGTCATGGCTGCAAGAAAACTGATGCATTACTTTCAAGAGCACACCATAGGGGTACTAACGGACTATCCCCTCCAATCGGCGCTTCGTAGCGCGGCAGCATCAGAGCGCGTTTCGAAATGGGCTTTGGAACTCGGCCAGTATGATATCCAGTTTTTGCCTAGAACTGCCTTCAAGGGGCAAGTGCTCGCCAACTTTGTAGCCGAATTCACGGGATGCCTTGCTGACTTCAAGTCCGATCAAGTGCAACCTAAACCCAACTGGAGAATATATGTTGGAGACATTTGGCAGATGTACTGTGACGGGTCATCCAACCAACGTGGCAGTGGGGCAGGCGGTCAAACTGGGCTTTGATGCATCAAATAATGAGGCCGGATATGAAGCATTGCTAACCGGCCTTCGGAACGCACTTCACCTCGGTGCGCGGCGGTTGCTTGTTTTTTGTGACTCGAAATTAGTCATCAACCAGTTGAAAGGGGAGAATGTAGCTAAAAATGACCGTATGACAGCCTACATGAAAACGGTGAATTCTTTGCTCGCGAAATTCGACCACCACGAATTGAATCAAATAACCCAAGATTAGAACATGCATGCAGATGCCCTTGCTTGCCTAGCCTCTGCCATCAACTCAGAAATCAAACGGACAATCGAAGTAGGATTCATCCCCAAGCCGAGCATTACCTCTTCTGAACCAGTTCAGATTAACATCATTGAACTAGGACCAAGTTGGATGGACCCTATCGCTGCATTCCTTTCCTCAGAACAACTTTTAATGGATAAGAAAGAAGCCCACAAACTGCGAAATAAAGCCTTGCGATACTACTTGGATCCTCATGGAAAGCTCTACAAAAAATTCCTTTCTAGGCCGTACTTAGAATGTGTTCACCCAGATAAAGTTGAGGAACTCTTGGCTAAAATACATGAAGGTAGCTGTGGCGCCCATTCTGGAGGACGCTCATTGGCCGACCGAGCCGTGACACAGGGGTATTATTGGCCGACCATGTGAATAGATGTCGAGAATTATGTCAAGAAATGAGAACAATGCCAGAAGTTTTCCCCTTTAACTCATCTACCTGTTGAGGAGTTAAACTCTATCACTAGTCCTTGGTCGTTCGCTTAATGGGGACTCGATATTGTCGAACCATTACCACGAGCTCCAGGGAACAAGCGATTCCTGATTGTCGCAACATATTATTTTACAAAATGGGTCGAAGTAGAGGCATTAACACATATTCGAGGTGTCGATGTTAAGTGTTTTGTATGGAAAAACATCATAACACGATTCGGCATACCAAGAGCACTTGTCTCAAACAACGACACCCAATTTGATTGTGGCGTTTATTGAGAATTATACAACACGTATAGTATCCGGCCTTACTTTTCCTCGCCGGCATATCCACGAAGCAATGGTCAGGCGGAGGCCTCCAATAAAGTCATCCTGGACGGCATCAAGAAAAGGTTGGAAAAAGCTAAAGGTAGATGGGTCGAAGAGTTGCCCAGTGTGTTGTGGGCTCATCGCACTACTCCAAGGCGATCCACTAGGGAAACGCCGTTCTCTTTGTGCTTTGGAACCCAGGCAATTACCCCTCTAGAGATCGGCCTACCCACGCTGAAATCCAAAGTTTTTGACATGGGCCGTAATGACATGATGTTGGCCTTAGACTTGACTCTGATTGAAGAATGCTGAGATCGTGCCCTTGCGTACATGGCGCGGTATCAGCAACAGCTCGCTAAATCATATAATTAGTGCATATAGTTGCATCGTTATACACCTAGAGAATTGGTCTTTAAGAAAGTGCTTCCTGCTACTAAGAATCTGGCAGACAAAAAATTAGGCCCCAACTGGGAAGGCCCTTATCAGGTTGATTCAATCCCCGGAATACGGGTGTATCGGCTCAAAGGCATGGCTGGGAGAAGTTTGCCACGCCCCTGGAATTCCACACATTTGTGCAAATTTTATCACTAAGCCAACTTGTATGGCGTGCTAGTTTGTTTTGAATTTTTGCTGATATGTTATGTGTACATCTTTCAATTCCCCAATGCAATGCCCTTTCTTATCACAATCTCGTTAATAATGGTTTAATAACGAATAAAAGCCTCCGAATTCGGAGCGCCCTTAGTGGATATCACGATTGGCCAACACAGTAAGACTCCGAATTCGGAGCCCCATTTGTGGATGTCAGTTAGGCCGAATAAGCCTCTGAATTCGGAGCGCCTTTCGTGGATATCACGATTGGCCAACACAATAAGACTCAAAATTTGGAGCCCCATTTGTGGATGTCACGTTTTGGCTGAATAAGCCTTCGAATTCAGAGTGCCCTTCGTGGATATCATAATTGACCAACACAATAAGACTCCGAATTCGGAGCCCTATTTGTGGATGTCACGTTTGGGCCGAATAAGCCTTCAAATTTGGAGCACCCTTCGTGGATATCACGATTGGCCAACACAGTAAGACTCTGAATTCAGAGCCCCATTCGTGGATGTTACGTTTGGACCGAATAAGCCTCCGAATTCGGAGCGCCCTTCGTGGATGTCACGTTTGGGCCGAATAAGCGTCCAAATTCGGAGCGCCCTTCGTGGATATCATGATTGGCTAACACAGTAAGACTCTGAATTTGGAGCCCCATTCATGGATGTCACATTAGGACGAATAAGCCTCCGAATTTGGAGCGCCCTTCGTGGATGTTACTTTTTGGCCGAATAAGTCTCCGAATTTGGAGCGCCTTTCGTTTATAACCACAAACAGCCGATTAATCCTCCGAATTTGGAAGGACCAAATTTGGCAATAGAATGGCATGGATCAATATATGATTATCACAAGTAGATACAAACATTAATCGAAACAATATAGCAAATATTTATTTCATTAAATAAGCACAAATACATGGCTTTTGATAAATTCAAAAGTACAATAATGTGTATTGATATCTAAATTTATTTGGCACCCTCTTCATCGTCGGTTTTCTCGGTATCGTAAGTTGCGAAGGAAAATTTGTAATTCTGATACAGAGGTGACGTCAAATCGATGCCCGCGGCCCGGAGAGCCTTAATCCATCCATGCTTAAATCCACAATTTTCTCACCGACAGACATCTTTAGCTAATTTTTCGTTCGTTTTTTCAATACCAATTTTTTGGCCGTCAAAAAAACCTTGTTCGTAGGCCTTCGTTCTTATTGCTTCTCTTGTGAACATGCTCGCCGTATCTTAGTCGGCAATCGCATGATCCAAAAGACGCTGGTTTACTCTTTCTGCCACGATCGGGTTCATTTGACTCATTGACTGCGTTTCAGAAGCCTTAGCTTTTTTCAGCTCATTCTCGGCTTTCTCTACGCGATGTTCCAAGCTCCAAATGTGGTCGTCTTTCTACTCTATCTCTCTTTTGCGCAGCATGAAGACGCATGCCGATTTCATAAGAGGTGTATAGTCCCTTTACTGCTCCATGGACGCCCTCCGAAAAACTTTGTAATCAGGCCGACCGATCATTAATCGCTGGACTTTGGCGGAAAAAATCTGTGTAGCAAACTCGACTGCCACATTTGGATCGAGGATAATCGAATCCGCTTCAGTCATCGGTTTATTCCCAATGAAAATCGGAAAACTCAACGGGCGTGGTGGTCTGCTGGTTTCATTTTGCGAACGGGGGGAGCTCCCTCGCTGCTGCCTCCCCTTCCTGGGCGAATTCTCTACCCCGCTCCCTCTTGGAGACCTACTTCGACGACGGGGGGAGCGATGCGTCTTATGCTCCTCCGACGTCCTGTTTCCCGTTCACACAGGTTTGCCATCTTGATTCATCTCTAAGTCTAGTTCAACTAGTGTCCTACCCTTCTCTTTGTTGTTGAAGAATATTCTTCTTGACATCCAAATTTCCTCAGTTCGACACAACGCTCCTTTCTCTCTCGCAGTCTGTTGAATTTGAGCACCATATATCTATCGACAGAATAGAACCCACACGCGCCTAGCCCTCACCCCGCTTATTAATTACGGGTGCAGTGTTTCCAAAGCGATTGCTTCAATGCATTTCGCCGAATAATTACTGTGCCCCACCCAATCCATGAACTACACATCGGCCTACTTGCAATCCATATTCAGCGGTTCGGTTCATTAATCAGCTGGGGCAAGGGCAGATTCATTAATATGTGTGGCCTACTTGTAATGCATTGCACTGACAAGTTACTGTGCCCCACCCAATCCATGCACTACACATATTCGGCGCTTCTGTTCATTAATCAGCTGGGGCAAGGGCAGATTTAGTAATCTATTCGGCCTTTATTTATAAATATATTGACAAACAATGCCTCATCTGATCGGCATATTTTATTCAATGTGACGTTGCAAGCCGTATGTTTTATTCAGCTCTTCAATGTTCAAATTGGCACAAGACATATGATTATTCGCTTGGAACGACTTGTCCTAATGGGGCAAGGGCAAATATACTATTAAACTCGGCATATGATGTTATAGCCGAATTATAATACATCACTCCTCTTGGCCAGTCGAGTTTGGCATTGAGCTGTATATTTAATTCGACAGATTATGTTATAGCCGAATTGTGCTACACCTCCTTACACTGTCTTAGCCATTAATTTTATCACCGAATTAAGTTACATCACCCTACTTAACTATTAATTAGCACATGCAGAAGACAGACAAAAAGGCGATTTTCATTAATAAATTGAGTACAAACAATCGTCATTTTACATATGAAAATTGTCCTATATTTGACTTCTAAACAAAATAAATAAGCAAAAATCTACAAAAACTACGTACAGAAAATACCAAACAAAAAACAAAATTACATTGACACTACTCATTCTTTAGGGTTAGACTCTAACAGCTCAACCTCTAGTTGCTTGTATGGAATTAGCTGCTCTAATGTCACATTAGCGGCAGCCAAGGCTTTGAGCCAGCCGTGTTTGAAGCCTCGATTTTCAAACTTGGGTACTTCCTCCACGTATTTTTCTAAGGCTGCATTTTCTCCGGCTTCGAATGCCTTGGAGATCTCGGAGTCGGCAATTTCTTTTGCCTTCTTTGACTTCTCCAAATCGGCCTCCAGTTTGGAAATCACCTCCTTGGCTAACTTGAGCTCATCATCACTCGCGTTTGCCCCTCTCTTCGGAGGCCAGCCTGAGTTGATCGAAGCATTTGGCCTTCTCTTCCTCGGTACTGGCCCTCTCATGCTCTTCCGTCGCTTTCCTCACCTCGGATTCGGCTCTAAAAGAGGCCACCGCCAATTCGGCTAATGCCTCTTTAGCCTTTCCTTTTTTAGTTTTGACTTCGGCTTTAAGCAAGCCGATTTGCTCGATAACGTCATAGTGACGGCGGTCAATTTCTGCGATCCTACCCGCCGCCTGAAACAAAAGATTAATAAGATAGTCGGCATAAAAAGGAACAAAATATTTTTTTCAAGTCAGTTACGTACCAATATCATCGATTGAGCGGCTAGTGCTATCGACACCACATCCGACACTGCATGGAACGCTGCCTTGTCAATCTGTAGAGAAATCGACAAGGCCACGCTTAAGGCCATGACGGTGTCCTTCAAAGTCGACGTATCAGAAGCAACCAACATGTTTTAATTCTAGGTTGTATGATAAACGGCACAGCCAAGTCCTGTGACTTTTCTATGCGCGGCCGTTTATCAATTAAGTTTTTAGAAGAGTCGGCCTCGTGCTCGGCAGGACGTTTCTTCCCCCTCTGTTCGGCCACCAGATCGTCCGATTGTTCAATGAAAATTTGTTTCGTCTCGGCCATAACAATTTGCTTTGTTTCCTTAACAAGAGCAGGCGGAGAAGACTCAATCCCAATAGGAGCAGGTGGTGGGGGTTCAGACCTGGCGGCTTCGGCCTTTCTTCGGGTTGCCAGCTTCTTGGCATTTTTTCTTCTGGCCATCTGTGCGAATGACTCCCCAGCTATGTTCTTAGGATCTGTGCCGAGAAGGTCTCCTAAGTCGGTGAAAATATCATTTTCTAATGATGTGTCAACTCAGCCTGAAGTGGATGCAAGATTGAAGCCGGCTTCCTCAAAGGCCAAATTAAGAGCTGCGTCAACCTCCTCTGCTAGACTGTTAGATTTGTCCAAGTTGGACTGATTCGGCTATTCAACGGCTTGTTCGGCGACCTACTCGGCGACTTGCTTTGAATCCGAAACTTCAAGACCAATATTCCTAAAGCTCTTGAAATTTGGGAAAATGAGTACCGTAAGCTGCTGTTCGCCCTTTGGAATCGGAATGTGATCTGCGGCCGAAAAAGTAGCGTACGTTGGTTCGTATCACAATAGCACGTGGGCGGTCCTCCCTTGCTTTTGAAGGTTTGGACAGCTGAAGAATTGGAGCCCAGTTTTGATTTGCTCAAACACAGCGTCATCGGCCGAGATAAGTACTTTTTTCAAATCGTTACCTACACAAATAAAACGGTAAGTACATAGAATCTAAGCCGAATAAACGTATAACAAATGCGCATAGAAATGGGACTATACAACCATCTGGTTCTCCTTTTTGTCTAGGCACAGGATCTAGGCGATCTTCACCTTTGCCGAATTCCCAGTTGCCTCGGACAACGACCATGACGTCGTTAACACGCTTACCAAAGTTGGCAAGCATAGTCACCAGATGGTGATCAGTGTCCTTGGCCTTGAGAAAGTAGCATCCCTGCTGTGACGCCCTAAAAAATATGATATAATTCAACCATTAATAAGATTTACAAATATGATAGAAATGTTATATTTTCATTCATCAGAGTCTACATTACAAAAGATATTACATGTATTACACTTTCATAAATGTTCATCTTGAAACTATAGCATGTAACTCTAATTAATAATAACAAAATAAATGCCCTACAGGCTTACATCTTCCCAAGACTTTGCTTGGTTACAACAAAAGAAGAGTCCAAGTCTCTATACAAACAAAGCCCTCGGCTTGAATAAACATTTAACACAAACAAAACAACAAAATGAAGCCTTCAGCTCCTAAACCTCCCAAGCTATGTCCTTGGGCGCGGCATGTCACATGTACCTGAAAATGGTTTCTCAAGTAAGGTGAGCCAAAGCCTAGTAGAGATATGCTAAAACAATACATGAGAGTTAACTCAGATATAAGCATCAGATAAATGTGCAATATTCTTAACCAACACATATTCTTTCCAAGACCATTCAATATAGATAACCAATACCTCAATTCATTTCGGGTAAATCTATTAACCAAATTCATTATTATCAAAACAACCAAAATGAGACTACAACTCAATGGTTCACAATTCAATACATTCATCAATCCAACACTTCTATTTCTTGCCATTTTACGGAATCACATCCAAGGGAACCGGCACCCATATGTATATAAGATTTCGGGACTTTCACCCTGGACACTCCAACCAACTTAATTTTCAATGGAGTCCATCCCCTATCTCCTCCCAAACAATGGAGTACATCCCTTATCTCCTCCCAAACAATGATACATATACAATGTATTTAAATACGTTGCCATATACAATGACTAATCAAATCACATATTCAATGGTTTAATCAAACCATCATATTCAATGACATAATTCAATTGATTAGTTTCAATTCACCTAATCTACATGCAATTTCTACAACAATCATAGCTATCCTCCACCGATAGCCCAAAACAGATATTTCTAAATAGATATACAATCTATCAAACAGATAATTTATCAAATTTCCATAGATGAGTGATTTAACAAATCCAACTATACCATTCAATCATACACCCTTTCAATTTCATATTTCCCATGTCAATTTCATTATTTATTCAAAATAGTCATTTAACACAAATTAGGGCAAAACCTTCCCCTTTTCCCAATATCATTCCCAAGACCCAATCTCACCATTTATTTTCTTATAATACCATAATCAAGCCCTCATCTACATATATGAAGCCAAATATTGGAAACCCCTCTTTCAAAATTTAAACCTAAACCCTAACTTCACCCAAATCTTCCCAAATCCCGCCATTTATACAAAATGACAAATATCTAGGTTAAAACTCATATTAAAGAGTAGAATATCCCTACCTCAAGCTTAGAAGAGGAGGTGAGCCAAACAAGGTTGAAACTCCAAAGATGTCGAAACTAACTTCTATTTGGATCAAAGTGAAGCTCTTGGCAAGCTCTACACTTAATCTCAAAGGAGCAAGTCGAGGAGATGCTTCCATGAGAGTAGATCTAAAGATCTTGGAGCAAAAAGTGATTTTCGAGAGGATAAAAGAGTCTCACGGCTTAGAGAAAGAAAAAGAGAAGGAAAAGTAAAGAAAAGGTTAAGTGAGGGGCCTATTTAGATTGGTGTCTACCCTATTTTCCAGCAACACTTCCAGAAACTTCACCAACAGGTAAGGGTTGACCCTTAGGAAGGCTGGTGTCGACCCTAGAATAGAATTTCTAAGTCTCCAAGGAACTTTTGACAAAAATAAGTGCGAACAACCAAACCCAACAAGTTTAAATTGGATTATACTCCTCCAAAAACCAACCCATAACAACACCAAAGATTTCCAAAATAAAAATAAAGGATTCGAATACACTTTCCCATAAGCTTTGAAGGATACAGGTGCTACAATGCCGACCAGATGATTTCGCCAAGGCATAACAATGCCGAATAGTAGGGATTCCTAGATTAATCCTAAGTCGTCGATTTAATTCTACTATTCCCATTATGATTCGGTAAAAGTTTATGTTAGGTTGTGAAGGAGTAGACCCCAGTAACGAAGGACGGCCCTCAAAAATGAATGTAGGGGGAAACAGACTCCGCCCTCAACGATTGACAGGAGAGAAAAGATAATCATACTCGCATCAGTCCTCTCCATGTCGACTACGCTATCTGCCACAAGCGACAGATGGACGTCATCTGGAATGGAAAAGTGGCGTCGAAAAGTAGAAACACGGTCTGCGGAAAGAAGAGCTTTCAAGTGTTTCGCCATCCGAATCAGAATAGAAAATACGCTAAACTAAAAACAAACAAGAAAATAGGAGTTGGAATGAGGAAAAAATGCAAAGAAGGGAAGAACTTACAGGGAATAGAGAGAAGGACAATGGGGAGCAGATGGGAGTTGCAGAGGTCGTGAAGTGAAAGAGAGATGCTGAGAGGCAATCAAAGAGCCTTACAAATTCAAAAAATATTCGAAAGGACAGCGTAGTTTCATATCGCATTAAATGAAGAACGCGTACGAAGGGGTGGGAAATTGTAATGATTTCTAAACCATGGTCATTCTGACGCTTCAGTATTGGAAGGAGTGCAAGTGTCGTATTTTTGACTTTCCATATATTAAAACCAAACATGCCAACTAATTGGCGTTAGTCGGATATTTGGGGGGCAATTGTGGAGACCGAATAATCATATACTAAGGAAGGCCAAGAGATTTGAAGACATCAGGCCAAGGGCAATTCGGCTATAATCTAAGGGCTCTTGAAGTCGAATATACAGATCGGCCATATCAAGAGCCGAATGGGAACCAGCACGCAACCGGAAGGCTGAGTAAGCAATCAAGTGTGAGATTAAGAGTAGGCCCGACCCTTGGACCCAGAGGGTAATATAAAAAGAGGAACGACAACCGAAGAGAGGTATGTGAGAATAGACAAAATAACTTGAGATAGAAGTAAACTGGAGAGAATACTAACTTGTCCGTCGGAGAGCTAATTCCGACAACTTTGACCGGAGTGTTCATCCCTTTTTCAGGTAGCGATCAGAGGATCAAGGACGTTTGGCTGGATCTTGGAGTATTTCCAAACTACTTCTCCACAGTTGTAATTTAAATTAATTTATTTATGTGTACCCATATATATAAACATTTTTTTGTGTTTATATCAATAGATTAATAAATAAAAATATTATATTATTGCAAATATCTTACTCTAGCAAACAACACCATGAGAGAAGGATTTGAAAAAAAAAATAAAAAAAATAATAAAACGGCATCGTATCGACCACAGCAGGGAACAGCAGCGGGAGTGACACAACAGTGACCCCGCATCCAGCCCTCTCCTTTCTCACTGTCATATTTCTCTTTCTTCGTTGGAGACTTTATTAGGGAAATTTAGCCAAAATCTCCTCATTGGACCTTGTTTGGTAAAAATAATAGTCCAATTTATTTTGCTTCATAAATTTCCTGAGTAGGAAGCGCATAATTAAGTAAGGACAAAGTAAAATAGATTTTTTTCTTGGATAATATTGCCAAAGTAACATGTTACTGTGAGACAAAATAACATGTTACTATTTACATCAATTTTGACGGTAATAAATTATTTTTTTAAAAGAATTTCATAGTCAACATGGATCTTATTTGATGGATCTTGATGAGAGAATTTTAAAAATACTAATTTTATTAAAAACTGACATTTAGATCAAAAGTTATATTATTTTAAAATCTAATATTTTAATAATAGTGGTATGTGTTAGACTTTTCAAAGAAAACTTTTTGTGTTTATTCTTAATGTATTAAAGTTTTATTATGAGAAAGTTTTGACTAAATCCTCTCTTTATTATGTGTGGGTTCTATTCCCCAAACTTATTTTTCCGTTCCTTTTTTCACTTGATAACATTTTAAAAAAATGTTAGGGCAAAATAAATATTTTAAAACTTATTAGTAAATTCAAAAAAATATACATGATCTATAAGTATTTAAGTCCATCACATAGGGGTGACCTTATTTACTTTTTCTAGTCGAGAATTGTCTTAATTACAAGTACTAATAAAAGATGAAAAGTTTGTTACAAAAAATGAATAGTTCCAATTCAGGTGTGTTTGGGAAGTTAGTTTTAGGCTAAAATAGTCAATAAAGATAAAATAAACTAAAATAATAAGGACAAAATTTCACATCTAAATTATAATTATTTCACTTTTTCTCATAATCATCAAATCAACTATAAAAAAAGACCAATTATCATCTCAAACATAATTTTTTTAGTCATACTAAAATAATCCAAAAAAAAAAACTAATTAAAATAACTTATTTCCAAACGGGGCCTCAATTACATTACTAATTTAAATTTTTTTTAATTTATATAGTACTAGCGTAATCCGCCCTATACACGATTTAAATAAATAATTAATAATTAATTTTAAAATTAAAATTAAACAGTAAAAAAATTATAATTAATTAAATTTTAACTATTTTTATCACAATTTTGCTTATGATTTTTTCCTCCCTCCCGTTAATGCTATGTTTTAAGTTCTAAATAATAATAACATGAATCATAATATAATTAGTAAAAATTAAACAAAAATTATGATAAATTATAAAATTGCACTTTTTAATTTTTATTTTTAAGAACAAAAACACTATGATAAAATATAAATACATTATTATTTTCTAATGGTTTCATAATTTTAATTTGCCATATATTAGAGGATATCGTAAAGACTTTGTGAAACTCAATTATTATTATTATTGTATTATTATTATTATTATTATTATTATTTACTAATTACATTTTGTTAGTATGCCATATAATAGTAATAATAATAATAATATTTTTATGAAACTCAATCTAGCAAAATTTGTCTAAATCAAAAAATTGAATAATAAAATGAAAATGACAAACAATGAATTACGAGTGACTCTTATCCTCGTATCTTTCTTGAAATCAATATTTATCTACCAAGTATAACTTTTAGATTTTTTCACAATCGCTAGTTTTGAAATCTCATATTGGGCCATTTTCTTATTCTTCTTCTTTACTCACCTTTGCTTAACGGATCTTCATAGCATCAGTGTAATTTTTTAAAATTATTTTATAAACCATAATACTCATGCAATGTACGGGTTTAAATAAATAATTAAAAATTAATTATAAAATTAAATAATAACATAAAATTTATTTATAAGAAATAAATAAATTAATGTCAAAGATAGCCCAATCATATAATAAATTATATCTGTCAATTTATTAACTACCCATTGTTTATTTTTATAAAAGTTTAAAAATATGTCTACTTTGGCATAAAATTATAGTTTCTCCTATGCTGTAATTCACGAATAAAATAATAAGAGTTGGCTTGATGATTTATAGTTGAGTTAGACACTAAAAGTGGCATAATCTAATTGACTGAACATTTATCTTAACTTAGCCATGACCTAATTATTAGAGAATTGTCTAAGCCTCGTTTGGGAATATGCTATTTTAACAACTTTTTGACTTTTTACGAAAATATATGCAAAAAAGTAGAGAGAATGATGTGACAATTTATAGTGACTTTTTAGCATTTTGGCGAAAACATGTAGTCTATACCTAAATATGAACCACTTAACTCATTTATTTATTAAATTAGTGAATAAATATATGTTAGTATTTTTTATAATAAATAATAAATAAGTATATGTTTATGCATAGTTATTAAAAAAAAGTAAAACTTTGATAAAAGTTTATATTTATATTTAAAATTATTGAGGATTTACAGTTGTACTAGACACTAAAAGTGACATATAATCTAATTGACTCAATATTTATCTCAATTTGGTCCTGGCCTAATTATTAGAGAGTTGTCTTAGTTTATGCCTAAGCATGAACCACTTAACTCATTTATTTATTAAATTGGTGAATAAATATATGTTAGTATTTTTTATAATAAAGTATATAAGAGTTGGCTTAAGGATTTATAATTGTGCTAGACACTAAAAGTGACATAATCTAATTGACTCAATATTTATCTCAACTTGGTTATGATCTAATCAGGAGATAATTGCCTTAATTTATGCCTAAGCATGAACCACTTAACTCATTTATTTATTAAATTAGTAAATAAATATATGTTAGTATTTTTTATAATAAAATACTAATAAATATGTACATGTTTATGCATAGTTATTAAAAAAATTAAAACTTTAATAAAATTTTACATTTATTTTGAAAATTATTAAGGATTTATAGTTGTGCTAGACATTAAAAGTGACATAATCTAATTGACTCAATATTTATCTCAACTTGGCCATGACCTAATTATTAGAGAATTGTCTTAGTCTATGCATAAGCATGAACCACTTAACTCATTTATTTATTAAATTAGTTAATAAATATATATTAATATTTTTTATAATAAAATATATAAGAGTTGACTTGAAAACTTATAGTTGTGCTAGACACTAAAAATGACATAATCTAATTGATTTAACATTTATCTCAACTTGGCCATCACCTAATCATTAGAGAATTGCCTTAATTTATGCCTAAACATTAACCACTTAAGTCATTTATTTATTAAATTAGTGAATAAATATATGTTAGTATTTTTTATAATAAATAATAAAATATATACATGTTTATGCATAGTTATTATAAAAATTAAAACTTTGATAGAAATTTATGTTTATATTTAAAATTTTTATATGAATAGTTAAGTGTATTTATGTGTGAAAAAATATCCAAGGTCAACCTAAAATATGAGCATTGTTCTAACCATACTTTGGAACTAATTTAAAATTTTGATCGATCAATTAATAGAAATAGTTGGTAATAATCAATTTAAATTTTATGTTTAAATTATGTTATAATTTCTCAGGTTTTGAATATTATGAACTAATTTGACAAATAGTACTGAAATTAAACATTAAAAGTAGTTTAGAAGTCAGATTAAGATCAATTTTTTTTTTTAAACCGATAAATATATTATGATTAATTTTATATAAAAAATAAGAAAATGTATATATATTTTTGGCATATTTATTTATTTATTTGTAAAAAATTTATATATTTATATTAAAATTCTTACACCAATAATTAAGTGTATTTATATATGAAAAAATTATATAATATTAGGTTGACCTAAAATATAAAGTTTGCTCTAGTTTTACCTTCGACTCAATTTAAAAATTGATCAATAATTTAAATTTTATGTTGAAATTATATTATAATTTATTAGGTTTTGAATATTATGAACTAATTTGAGGGATAGTACTGACATTAAACATTAAAAGTAGTTTAGAAGTTGGGTGATTATACTTACACCATTACTTACCTCTTTACACCTTCCATATGAGTTTTTTTTTTCCCTTCCAATTTTATCCATGTGGGAAATTACTTTTAACGACAAAACACTACAATTAAATATATTTTATTATCTCCGTACACCCCTTGATCTTCAATCCCTACTCTTCTTTTTCCTTTCTCAGTTTTTCTTTTTTCTTACACATCTCTTTTCAAAAAGTGAGAATCATAGTGTTTTGATCATCAAACAAAACAATGGATAAAGAAATGGTGGTGAAGAACCATAAAAAAAGTGAAATTATGAGTTTTTTTTTTTTTATTTGTTTGGTAGGTTTTTGTTTCGTTTTTCTAGATTGTTCTTCGCCTTTTGTTCGATGTTTCGAAATCGAACAAAATAAAATAGTCTGGCATCACATTGCCGAACAAAAAATATAAGTTTGCTAACCTAATGCCGAATAAAAGATATATTTTTGGTAACCTAAGGCCTGATTTTTTAAATTTGTTCGGCTACTCATTACCATGTATTTTCAGTTTTATTTTTTTTTTATATTTTTATATTTTTTTTGCTTGGAAGGATTATACTTATATTCATTGCAACAATGCAGGTATTGCATTATTAGTGAAATCCAATCATGAATTCATTATAGACAAGGTTTGTTAAGTGTTTTTATGAATACAATTTTTTCTTATTTTTAATTTGTATTGAGTTTTATTAATAATTTGACGTATAAATGTATTTATTATGTTTAGACTTTTAGTAGTCGTCAAGCATTAATTAAATGGGTTTCTAATGTTGGGATGAAGCCTGGATTTGTCATTGTTATAAAGACATCAGATGCGGGAGGTAATGGAAGAAAACCAAGACTTACACTTTCTTGTGAAAGAAGTGGTTACTATAGAGACAACAGGAAGATCAAGAGGGAACGATTGAGGTTGATAGGTTATAAAAAGTGTGGATGTCCATTTCTATTAAGAGGGGAAAAATTACCTACAAATGATGAGTGGATGTTGCATGTCTTATGCGGAGTGTACAATTGTCCGTCTGCTGAACATCTTAAAGGACACTCATTTGCTGGCAGATTATCTAAAGAGTAAACATCCTTATTAGTTGACATGTCAAAGAGTATGATGCAACCAAAAAAGATATTGATTACATTGAAACGAAGAGATATTGGTTAAATCAAATCGTATCTTTTACTTCGAACAATTTTTGAAGAAGTTGGAACCATATATCCGTCACATAAAAGATGTATAAGCATATGGCAATTGTGGTTTCAGGGCAATAGCTAGATTGATTGGTTTTGGTGAATATGACTGGCAACAGGTTATGTAATGACCGGGTACGTAATTCACCTCATTCTCTTTGAGTTATGTTGAGTTTATTCTTATTAGAGTGTTGGGTTTTAATGTGAGGTCTTTTCAACTGTTGGGTTTGTTGTTTTGAAAAAAACTTTTTTCTAAATTATTGTTCTTCCTTATTTCAATTCCGAGTTTCACTTGTTTCGAAAGGTGCGAGGTTAGATCTGGGGTGTCACGGGTCGAGCCAGGAAATTTTCTGGCTGGGAGGCAAAACCACACGTGCGAGGGCTTGAACCGCACGTGCGGAAGGTGAGGTCGCATGTGTGGAGAAGAGGGGGGTGTCCATGGTGCATTCTGCTATATATACACGAGCAGAGGAGGTACGGGAGAGAGGGCCACACGTGCGGGGGTGAGAGCCGCACGTGCGGATGGGGGTGTCGCACATGCGGGATAAAGCTGAGTCTGAAAATCTTCTTTTCTTTCTTCTTGGGCTGAGTGTATATCATTTCTACACATCTCTCTCTTTCTCTCTAAAATTATCTTTTGCTCTCCCTTCTCTCTAAAAACCTCCACCAAACACCAAAAACTCTTGATTTCTTCGAATCTATTAAAGTTTTGACCCAACATCCTTCACTAATTTTGGAGAGCTAAGCGAGGGCTTTTTGTGTGCGGTGGAGATCGGGTTTTGACACCGTTGATTTTGGAGGTTTCATCTAATTTCTTATTCAAATTTGATGTAGGGATTTTCTTTGAGTCATATATACATTTTTACAAGTTATGTTGTTGTTGGGACTCCTTGTTGGGTTGAGCTTAGTTTTGCCTCTTGAGTTGTGAATGATTTTCAAAGTGGGTTTCCAAAATGTTTTTCTAAAGATCCTTGAGATTTTGAGTTATATTGTTGTAAGAGAAGTGTTGTCTTGAAATAATTTCTTGCAAAATGAGGAGAAAAAACCTAGTTTATGGAAACTCCAGAAATTTGGGAATTTTTAAGAAAATGTGGTGAGGTTATGAAATTGATTTTTGACAAACATTATGACAATGTTGAATGAAAAAATTTCATGGGTTATGATGAATAATTGGTTTGAAGTTGTTATTCAAAAATGTGTATATAGTCATGAAATGATTAAATTGCTGAGAAGGCATGAAATGTGGAAGTGTTGCTACACTTGGATAGATATAAATCCATACATGATATGTTATGAAATTGTATTGGAAAGGGAAATGGAAATTGTGATTGAAATGGAGAAATTGTGTGAAAAATATTGCAAATGGAAGACTATTATAATGCCTTGATAATATTTCATTGGTATTTCAATTTATTTGGTTGTTACAAATTTTGAATTGAGATTTGAAAACTTTTGCTTTGAGAAAGGAATGTTGTGATATAAGATCTCATTGAAATGCTTTGGGGTAAATACGTTGGTAAGTCCAGATAAGGAGTGTAGATGAAAGTGATTAAGTTGGCCTGAGTGTCCAAGGTGAAAGACCGAAAACACGTGCGGAGGAGGTACCACATGCCTTCCGGTTAGCTACCGGTAAAGTGGAGTTTTGGTAGTGCTAGTTATGCCTACTTGCAGACACCAACCTATGGATTACCGAGTCGTATTTACTCCCCGTGAATTTGATTTAAAGATTGTTGAATCTTGTTGAAATTTTAAGATTTCATTGTGCATGATGGTTTTCAAATGATGAAAATGAGACTTTCTTTTAAAGGCATGGCATAGCATGTACATTCCATTTCATGAGACTTGTATAAAATGTATATACTTTGTTAAAAATCTTTCCTACTGGGCTTTATGCTCACCTTATGGGATTTTGGTGCAAGAAAAGATGTGGTAATTTCACCAAACTAAGGGTGTGGATGTGTACGTTGGGAGCACGAAGCTCTTATTTTGTTGTAAATGTATTTTTGTAAGCCAAGAGCTATATTTGTATATGTTCGAGTAACCATTTTGTGTAACTAGGCTTAAGCCTTGGACTTGGTGGCCCTTGAGGGCATATATTTACTTTTGATGGGTCATTTCACACGATATAGATTCATGTACTAAGGTCGTTGAATATATAATCGCATGTGGAAACTTTTGTAAAACTCTCATGATTATGTATATGCAAATGTTGGAGGTTCGCGTCTGACGTGTTTTATTATTACTATTATTATTATTATTATTATTATTTTGGGGCGTTACAACTTGTTATTAGAGTTACCAGGTTTGAATGCTTGGGGCTTGTGGAAAGTGGTTGTTTTGTGACAATGGGTTCATTTCGCATGATTAGGAGATGCTATATATTTCGTGGCTATGTGATAACATATTTATATGACTAGATGGGTATGGGGTTGGACTTTTAGGATTTGGTTTGCGCCTATTAAATTCCTTGAGGTCTTATTAGAAGGGTACTTGATCAATACTCGTTCTACTAAGAATTCTTGGTATTTCGTAGGACAAATTTCATCGTAAAGGAATAATCCATATGTGTTTATGTGACTAAGTGCTTATGTGGAGTGAAACTAACTTGCTTATGTGGTAAGGAAAATATAGAGAATTGTTGCGGTCGAACATGTGAAATAAGTTGCGAGCATATCTGAGTTCGTGTGCTGAATTGTTTACCTTTTTTAATTAGGATGTCAGGAAGGGGTCAAGCCCGTGGTGGTAGGGGCAGGCGGCGCTGTAGGCCTCGCTGAGGTGTACATGACGTACCGGTCCATGAGGTTCCAGTGCAAGATGAATGGTTTGGCCAAGCTAATATGGCCTAGCAAATGGGGCAAACGGGGATTCTGGAGCAAGCGGGTCAAGCCGTAATGGGGGCCTTAGCCCAAGAAATGGTAGGGGCTTTGAAGAATCAATGAATTTGTCGAAGGCGGAGAACCAAGCCCGAGAGAAAGCCGTGGAGACAAGGGCGAGTTTCCTCACTAGAGAGATTTTGTAGGCCAAACTGGATGAGTTCCACGGCGGCCTCGAGCCTAAGAAAGCAGATGAGTGGCTTGAGTAAACGGTGAAGACATTTGAGATGCTTCGCATTGAAGACATCGAGCTAAGGGTGACTCTAGCGAGTTACTACCTCAAGGGGGACGCAGGCCAATGGTGGATGTATGCTAAGGGTAGAGTGGAGCCGACATGGGAAGCCTTTGTGATTGTTTTCCAAGACAAGTATCTACCTCCCACTGCTAGGGAGAGATTGAGGCAAGAGTTTCAAGACCTCAAACAACTTAACCTATCCGTGGTCGAGTTTGAGGTGGCCTTCACTAGTTTGTCTTGGTTTGCGCCGGAGTTGGTGGCAACGGAAGAGCGCAGTTGTAAAGAATTTGAGAAGAGATTGAGAACAAAAATTTTGTTCAAAGTTGCCAAAAATATGATTCGGAACTATGATCGTCTTGTGGAGGCGGCGGCACATGTGGAGATTACTGTGCAGGCTGATGAGAAGAGACTTCGGGGTTTGAGGTCTAGGGGCCAGGAGTCACAGGGAGATTTTAGACCCAGTAAGAAGAACAAGGGCACCTTTTCATCCTAGTCTCAACCACAACAGTCTAGATCTACTTTTCCCTTGCCTAATGCGGGCTCAGGAAAGAATGCATCGGGTAGTTTTTCATCTTTCAAATGTGGCCAACCGGGTCACAAGGCCTTTTCCTGCCTACAGAAGGAAGGAAGGTAATAGATGTTACCACCACCACCTAACTGATCTCAGGTCAGTCTCAGAACAGAGGGCAAGGACTTGCCTATTTCCAGTGTGGTCAGTCGGGGCATATGAGGAGGGCTTGCCCACAGTTGGGAGGTGCATTGTGGACTCGCCTTTTTCCGCACCCCCGCCTTTCGGAAAAGGGTTTTGAAAAGAAGGCCTTACAGTTGGGACTCCCGCGGTTCTGAATCTAGTCTCACAAGTGCAATGTGAAACTGATAAACACCAAAGAGTCCAATCCGACAAACCTTTTTTGGAAAATCGATTTTAAATCAAATAATGCCAAAATTGGATTGCTTGGCCAGATTACAGAGTCGCCACCTAAATATTTTTTTTTTTGGGAAAATTTAGGAAACCTTGACTCGTGCTAAAGGCCACATGTCCGTCATCACCAAAGTTGCCTCGGCTCAGGAACTTGGGTACGAGAGGAGAAGGTCATGAATTGAGCACCCCCGCTCGTCCAATCAAAGATTGGCCTCTGCTATTCATGATATGTCATTTTATAAACATTATGTGCCCTTGTTTTGGTTATTAATCTAACTTTTCTATGTGACGCACACAAGCAAGTATAGACTAGCCGCAAGACTTGGAACAAATTCAACTCATGTTTATTTGCGAAAATGGTTTGAATTTTCCACCCTCAAGTGGGCTTAAAAGATGTGGTTTGCCACCTCAAGTGGGCTTAAAACATGATTTACCACAACAAAGTGGGCTTAAAACGCGCATTCGTTGAATCATTCCAATTCAAACAACAAGCCTTCATCCACAAGCATTCATGCAGTTTAGCAAGTAAGCATATAGCCTCATGGCAAGCATGCAAAACATGGTAATATGACAATCACACTCATGCAAGTATGCTAAAGCACGAAGACTCATCGAGTACTCCAAGCCAAAACAAAAACTAGTCAGAAAAATACATGATCCTAACTATACAAGATGCCTAATGCAACACATGCAATAATGCAACTAAATAGGCTCGGCTACCTAATCATGATATTTGCAACACTTTGATAGCATGTTTTAAAACACGTATTCAAAGAAGTATTGAATTGACAATGCAGTTTGAATGATGCGCCGAGCCTCGGTGCATGCAAGACAAATGAATAGATGCAAGCCTGCGAGCATAAGGTATGCTAATCAAAACATGTCCCTAATCTAACCTTCAAAAGCGATTAAATAAAAGGAGGAAAGACGTGGGGTTGGAAGACATATACACACACACGTACACTTATTACAACATTACGCCCTCGCGAAGGAGGGTCCGAATGAATAAGCTAACTAGCTACGCTAATTAAGCTAACTATTACAAACCAAAACTAATTAACTATTCTAAGCTAATTAATATTACAACATAAAATTGAACAATTAGTTACACTAACTAATTAAGTACAATACTTGAATTAACTACCTATTCTAAGCTAACTAAAGCAATCAAATGGCCTCGAGGGCGAGGGACGCATGCATTCTCGATTGCCCCTCCCAAAAATGCCACCGACTTGCCATTGCAGCCTCTGTTTGCACATTTTTGAACACCAACAGTGCCGCCGACTTCCAGAATGCCTCTGCTCTAACTCAGGAGCACACTTGTGCAATTTTTTTTTATTGATGGCCGGTCGGCTACCTCTGGTGGCTCGTCGGCTGCCTCTGGTGGCCGATTGGCTACCCCTTTCCTGAACTTCCTTTTTTGCTGCAACAGAGAGCAAACAGAAGCAAAATAGTGTATTCTCAAAAAGTGTATGTACTGCTACTCTCCTTATCATCACACAAGCTTAAAGGAGTATAGCTCTTGGCCCTTAAACCATCAACCAAGCATTTTTCATGCATGATGGCTAAGGAACCAAGCTTGTACAAGCTTAATGAATGCAAAACAAGACTCAACAAGACCACCACCCTATCATGCATGATCATGGGTGATGGTGACCAAGGAAAGTGATACGTTTCATCACTTTGAGTATGAAACATCCCATTTTCCTCGTGTTTGAATTAACGTCCGATCTGAACACATGCAATGCAACACAAAAGATGCTTTATCTTGTCTCTTTTACTTGTTCGTTTTTGTTTACTCATTTTAGCTTACCAATCCATTCTTTAGTTGATTAGTCCAAAAGGTGAGTGTCCTCTAATGGAAAGAGGGCTTAAACCACAAGTTGCCTTGAGCATGAAAGAGACCTCATGCCATTGATAATGAACTCTCGAAGGAATTAAACCATTAAGCATGAATGTCTCAATTTCATACTTAAGCCAACAAGGGGTTCAAAGCCACTTTCAAAATGAATGAAAGAGTGAAACAAAGGAGCATGTAATAGAGCTTATGATGCTGAAATGGAATGCAAAAGCACTAAAACATGCTTTCGATTCAAAAGAATGATGATCAAAGCATTGAAACAACAAACTAGTGAAGGAAATTGCACTACAACCACACAATATAAGCCTCAAAGGACCAAACCAGCTCAAAATAGAGCTAAAACAAGTAAAAAAAGTAGCAAAAACATGCTGAGATTAAGGTACAAAATGCTAGAAAAACATGCTCACATGTTAAGCTATCTAGGCATGCAAATAAGACACAAGAAGGGGAGGCTAACCCCTCCAATTTTGGACTTCAAAAGAAGGTTTTTACCATTGAAATAGCTCTGAATTTCAGTGGTTAAAAGGGCCAAAAATTTTGATTTGATTATGCTAAAAGATGGCAAAAGGCTACATAATTAAGCAATAAGAAGAGTGGATCACCCCTTAACACAAAAATAGCCTCAAACCATCATGTTAAGTCTCAAAAACCAGAGTTTTTTGTAGTTGAAAACCAGCTCAAAAACAACACAAAAGGATGGAAAAACAAGTGTGCACAATAAGCTTAAATGAGGTAAGTTCTCTACCTTTGAAGCATAGCACAAAACAGCCACAATTTCAGGCTCAAACCTCCTTCCAAAGCTCAAACTAGGCTCCAAGGGACCTCAGCTTCAAGGTGGTCAAGTTTGGTCAAGAGTTAGTGTGCAAAAGTGTAGAAAAACCTAGCTTTAAGGCACAAAATAAGAAGAGAGAGAGAGAGAGAATTCTAGAGAGAGAGAGAGAGAATTTTGTTCCAAAATTTCTAACCCCTCCAAATGGGGGAGAGCACCCCCTATATATAGAAAATCAAGGTTTGAGGTTGAATTCATCCTACCATACACGTGTATGGAAATGTAGTTCAGTGAACAACAGCTGACACAGCTGGCAAACAAATATCTGAAAAATGAGAAAAAATGGCCGTCGGCCACCAACGTGGCCGACCGACCACCACCACAGCCGACCGGCCACCGCTTATGGTCGACAGGCACAAGTTATGATCGATAGGCTGTGGGGCTGGCCGACAGGCCACCCTCTTGTAACGACCCCATCACGTATAATGATTAGCACTTAATTAAGTAAGGAGATTTGGAATTTAATTGCCAATTATTATAATTTAATCTGGGATTCATGAAAATTATGGAGATTGGTTCATATATGATTCTATTGAAGATTTATTTTGAAATTAGAAATTAAGGGTCCAAATGGCTTAAGGAAGTGAAGTTAAGAAGTTGAATCAATTTAATCTTAATTACGGACCCATTTGAGAGTTTAATTAAATATTCGATTCAGTTTAGTAAAATTGAGATTCGATTAATTAGATCCTAATTAGAGTTAATCAAGTTAATTAAATTATGAAGATTGAGAATTGTGATTATTACGAATTAAATTTATTTATGGGGTGTCCAATTTGAATATGTAATTTAATTGACGAAAATTTGGAGTCTGATCAGAAATTGAAGGCCTAAATGATTTAAGAAACCAAAATTGAGGATAAGAATGAGTTCAATTTGATATTTGGAGCCTTTTTGGGAGTTTAATTAAAATCTGATTCGGATTGATAAATTTAAATATAATTAATTGGACTCTAATGGGAGTCAATCAGACTAATTAAATTATGTAGGATTTGTGTTAATTAAGATTAAATGATGTTCAATTAAACCAAAATGTAATTGATATATTAATTTATTTTTAATATAATTATATTACAAAGGAATTGGTGTTTGGAAGTCCAAGGCAACAAATATAGATTTATGTATCATCAAGTCATGTGTGTGTGCAGAAAAAATAGAGCCGAATTTGAGAGAGAGAGAGAGAGAGAGAGAGAGAGGAGAGAGAGAGAGAGAATTGCGCTGGTGGGTTCATGTCAAGGGAAAGAAATACAAGAGGAGAACCAAGGAGAGGAAGGAAAAGTCCAAGAATTTCAACCTATTTAAAGTTTAAGGTATGGAATTTATGTTAATTTTGTAGAATCTTTACATTACACTTGAAATTAAAGGTGAAATTGGAATCAATAGCAAGAAGATGAAGAAAAATTGACTAAAGTGTAAGATTATGGAAGCTAATTTGGAATTGGGTTCTAAACATGAAATGGGTTGCATGCATGTGGATGATTATGGAATAAATTTAGAAATTAATTATTTTGAGTTTAATTTTTGTAATCTTGCATGAGATTAAGTTCCATTGTTACATGCATGAGGGAATTCTATGAGTATTTGAATCTATATTTACATGCATCATGGATTTTGAAGAAATTGAGCCATTTAAGTTCACATTTTGAAGAGAAAAAGGAAATGTTTTATGAACATCAAGTTTATGGAAAGTTAGAATTAATCCTAATGTTAGATAAAGTTTTGATTTTATAATTAGATTTTTAATCCATGCATGTAATATAATTTAAGATTTTATTTAAATTAACATATTTTGGAACATCTATGATTATGAATTAAGTTGAGGTTACAATTACGTTAAGTTTAAGATTATGGAAATTAGTTGGAAAATTTATAAGAATATAAAATTAGTAATTTTGATGTCAATTTCATATATGTGAATGATTTTATAAAGAGTTTATGACTTTAATTTCATGTTTTGAAGGAAAATAGAAGGAGCTTGAAGTCAATTTTATGTAACTAAAAAGAAAATGAGAAATTGGAGCCATGTTCAATTTATGGAGATTAATGTAGAGAATAATCACTTTGGGTTTGGAATTTGGCTTGATACGGAGAAAATGAGTTAAAACTAAATTTGGACAATTAGAGCATGATTTTGAATAAATAATTTCTAATTGAGAGTGTTTACTAAATTATACATTGGTTCTCCATATTTGTGTACCAAAAATACATGTTTTGAGGCTTTGAATATCAAATCTGAACTTCAACTACAATTCTGGAAATTCCAGAATTCACACTGTCCGCTCGAGCGAGGAAAGTATTGCTTGAGCGTGAAAATCGAGCTCCTAGAAGTTTTTTCAAATTTTATAGTCCGCTCAAGTGACCAAAGTGGCGCTCGAGCGAGACCCTATTTTCAGCGTATTTTGAAAAAATTGCAGTTAGTTCGCATTTTTATTCTTATCTCTTTCCAAAGCATTCTAGACATGATTTATGGCTCAATAAAGATTAATAAGTTAACAATCAACATTAATTAGTTGATTAAAAGAATAAGTCGTTAACTTAATAGTACTTGATTAAGAAGCCAAGTGAGAATTGGTTTATTCAGAAAAGGATGATTTAGTAATGAAAGGATATGTGAAATTAGAATCCGATTCATTTAACTAAAGGAAGAATACACGTAGTAGAATCTTGGACTACTTAGACAGAAAAAAGACAAGAAAAGTCAAGCTTGATCAAGGAATTGATATTGTGTTTCGATGTGTATATGTTATGTGTTTGTGTAGGTCACGCGTTATTGTCTGCCTGATTTGTGATCTGTCTGATCTGCTTCTGCAACTATCTGTGAGTAATAACTTTGTAAAGTTATATTTAACTTTAATTATTTTCTGATGATATGAGATGATAAGTTTTGAAATGCTATGTTTTGTATGAATGAATGATTGTCCAATTTCTTTGAAACGTAATTGTGGTATTCTTAGCAGAGGCCCTCCCCCAAGGGACATAATACTGTGGCTTATGGTCATGAGGCCCTAGCCCGGGGTTAAATACCGTGGCCCAGGCCCTCACCCGGGGGAAATAATATCGTGGCCCAAGCCCTCGCCCGGGGAAACAATACCGTGGCCCACGTATGAGATATGTTACCCGGTATTGGAGGTTTCATTATGGAACTTGATATGTTTGACCAACATGATATGCTACACTAAAGGAAATACCACACATGATTTGAATATGAATATGAATATGAATATGAATATGACTCTATTTCTGATACAAATATGAACATGAACATGACTACGTTTTTGATTTGATAAGAGATTTGAAATCTGATTTTTGAATTCGATATGGACATCATTCATTAAAACCCTTTACTCTGTTATTATTCATTGGGCTCTAGCTCACTGTATTATTTATGTATGTAGGTGAACAGGCGCGTGACCAGGCTTAGAGGCATCTGCCTGGAATCTGTTTTTGTCAGCCAACCTATGTGCCTCCTGTGGAGGTTCCGGATATGTCAAGTGACTATGGCTATGTGATTTGAAGTTTAAGTTTTGTTTTCTTGATTGGTTAGACAAGTCTTGTGTATTTTGTAAATAGGGCTAAGTCCCTCTTTGTCTAATCTGTGTATATATAATGACGTAAGGAGGATGTGTGTATATGTATAGAAAGTTTTAAAATTTTCTATCTCATATAAGTCTACACAGCTCAATGGAAGTCGTTTAATTGCTATTTGCTTCCACAACCCCTAATTATATGTTATTCTGTTAAGAGGCCTTTGGTAATCCAAGGATTACTGGCCGGTTACGATGCTAAACCTATAGGGGCAGGTTTGGGTCGTGACACCTCTCCTCCAGAATTGAAATAACAAGCTCTTGGTCCATAACCAAGCACAAACAGATAAGGTCTAAAGGCTCCAAAGACAAGGTGCTCGGCCAAGAATTTCAGGCACTTAAGACGAACACGAGCATGCAAAATCATCGAGTGTTCAAACGATGATGTCTAAGTCTTGAGGACGGTCAAAAATAGGGTGTCTACACGCATCTAGCGTATCAGGGTCAAGGCAGACTCAGACCCACTAGTAGGCTCATTCAGTTCAAACTTCATAGGCTAATCATGGGGCCGCTTCGGCTCAGTCAATGCAGTAGGCCTATGCTCGGAGAGATGAGCAGGTTGATCAGAGGCCACAGGGGCGTGTGTATGTTTTACTACTCCTGCGCCAAGCAGTTACTAGGATCCTCAGTTATGGGATTTATTTTTGTTGTGTGTAATTCTTTGGCTAATGAGTTGATAGATACGGTGCATCACATTCATTTATATCTATTGCATTTGCTTCCGCATGGGGTTAGAAGTGGCATGTTAGTGTCTCCGCTCAGGGTAGAGTCACCAGTTGGGGGCACGGTTGACTTAGGCCGAGGATGTCGTGGTTGTGAGATAGAGGTTCCGGGCGCCGACTTCCGTTTGCCTTTGTGTTGCTAGACATGTCAAGTTTTGATATCATTTTTGGTATGGACTGGTTATCTTCATACCGTGCTGTGATTGATTGTTATCGTCAAAGAGTTACAATGTGCATCTCGAGTGGTGACTGTTTTTTTATTTTCTAGGGGACTGAGTTAATAGGGTCTTGTCACCAGTTTTTGACCCTCGTAGTAGGAGCGAGCTTAGTGGTCTCCTTGTGACTCTCTTGGGTTGTGAGAGTGATGGGACTCATGTTGAATTACCAAGGGTAGTTTGTGAATACCCAGATGTCTTTTCCGAGGATCTTACTAGTTTGCTATCCTACCAGGAGATTGAGTTCTCTATTGACTTAGTGCTTGGCATGACATCGATTTCTATGGCGCCGTATATATTCGCATCCGCCGAATTGCATGAGTTGAAGATTCAACTCCAAGAACTTTTAGATAAGGGCTTCATTACATCGCCTTGGGGAGCGCCGGGTCTCTTTGTGAAGAAGAAGGATGGGTCATTGTGGTTATGTATTGATTACCGCAAGTTGAATCAAGTTACCGTTAAGAACAAGTATCCTCTACCCAGAATAGATGATTTATTTGATCAACTTAGAGGGTCTCGTTGCTTCTGAAAGATAGACTTGAGGTCGGGGTACCATCAGTTGAGAGTCTGGGAGGAGGACATCTAGAAAATGACCTTTCGTACGCGTTATGGCCACTATGAATTCCTTGTAATGCCTTTTTGGTTTGACCAATGCACCTGCTTCCTTTATAGATTTGATGAACCGAATTTTTTGAGAATTCTTAGAGACCGCTTTGTGGTCATCTTTGTGGATGACATCTTGATTTTATTCCGCCTCTGAGAGGAACACGAGACTCACTTGCGGTTAGTACTTGATTGGCTTAGGGAGCACTAATTGTATGCCAAATTTGAGAA